>AUXK01000298.1:0-10244 GCA_000482165.1 Strigomonas oncopelti | reverse complement strand
GTGTAGAAAAAAAAAAAAAGAAGAGAAAAGAGAGAGAATGAGTGCGAAGATGAAACGGAGGGATTAAAGGACACAATGCACGACAGAGAGGAGGGATTGTTAACACAGACTACAAAAGAATGCGTGGAGGAGTGAAAAAAAAAACGTCAGAAAGAGAAACATATTTTTAATGTATACATATATATATATGTATATATATATACAGATGTGTATGTGTATGCGTAGTGATAGATGTACAATAATAACAATAATAATAATACGAAAAAAAAAAAAATAAGAATGGGAACCAAGCTGCACACAAACGCTGTTGTCTGTGCGGAAGAACAAAAGTCGTTGGACCGTCACGAGCCTCTACACAGCGGCCACCTCACGAAGTGCCGCGTCCACCGGCACTTCGTTCGGCAGCGCGTTACTCGGGTCGTACGTCGAGTGAAGCTCGGGGAGGGGCACAAGCAGATGCAGTGCGCGCTCCGCCCAGCTCGGGGGACGCGCCCGCGGCTGCGCGAAAGCAAGCTTCTGAATACGCTTCTTCTCTCTCTCCGCCAGCACGTCGCGGGGGTTGGGGAAGAAGAGGTGCCGAAGCCACCGGCAGACCAGCACCGGCACCACGAGCCAGGCGGCAAAGACGACGGAGGCCAGCACGTTCTCCAGCGAAAGGCTGCGGGCGAACGCGCCGAAGTACTGCAGCTGGGGCACGTCGCTGTACATGGACGTCGACACAAAGTAGGCCGCCGGCATCCCAAGCAGCCACAGCAAATTGTGCCACGTGACAGTGTGCGACTCGGTGAAAACAGACACAATCTGGGAGAGAATGAGCGCCGTGTAGGCGACCGAGAGGTCCACGTCGTGCGAGGCAGCACCGCCGCCACCGCCGTCGCTGGGCGCAGCTGCGGCGAAGGCGTAGGAGGCGCCAAAGAAGCGAAGCACAAGGAACAGCAAAAGGCAGGACTGCAGGATGCCGCGAAAGACGTAGCTGACGAAAAACTCGGCCGGCCTCATCTCCGCGTTCTGCCGCGTGAGGCGGTAGAGCGCCGGGTGCTCCTCCAAAACCGTCCGCGGGGCCGCGCGGTCGAGGCAGTAGAGAAAGGTCTGCGGCAGTGTGTAGCAGCCGTTCCACATGGTCAGCCCAAAGCTGTTCCAGAAGGTGCCGCCGGAGTAGTAGGTACCCACAACATTGTAGGCGACCTGGATGAAGGAAATCAGCATCGACTTGTAAAAGCTGTACTTGATGATGTACGCGGTGCGCAGGTATGCCTGCTGCCCGTGCACAAAGAGCAGCGGCCGCAGGTGGTTGAACTGCGACACCGCAAAGTCCGCCGCCCGCGCCGCCTGCTGCCCCTCCTTGCCCACAATGCCGATTCCCACGTGGGCGGTCTGGATCATCTCGACATCATTGCCGCCGTCGCCGACGGCAAGCGTCAGAAAGCCTTTGTCTTTCACAAACTTGGTCACGTCCGCCTTCTGCATCGGCGTCGTCCGTGCGCAGATGACGCTCACAGCGTGCTCCGTCAGCTCGCCGAAGCACTGCGCTAGAGCCGGGTCGGCCAAAATCTCACGCAGCACGTGGCCGCCTTGGACAACGACAACAGTGCGTCCAATGCCGCCGCCGCTGCCGCCACGGCCGGTGAAGGTCTGCGCGGGCACCGCGTTGCTCACCGCAGCGGCGGCGGCCTCCGTGAGTGTCTGTCGCCAGTCAGCCACGCCATCGTCGAGCAGGCGCACGAGGGTGTCGGCGTAGTTGTAGAGCGAGCACGAGAGCCCAATCTGCTCCGCCGTTTCCACCTTGTCGCCCGTCAGCATCCACACGCGCACCCGCGCCGCGAGCAGGTCCGAGATGGTCTTTTGCACGCCGTCTTGCAGCTTGTCCTCAATCGCAGTGACGCCCAGCACGCCCACGTCCGTTTCCATGGCGGTCCGCAGCGCATCGACGCGCTGGGCCCGGTTCTCCATGCTACGCTGCGCCTGCGTCAGCTGCTTCATAAAGGTCGTGAGCTCGACCCGTGAGATGACCTTCTCGGCAATGAGAAGGGTGCGCAGACCTGTTTTGCTGTAGAAGCGCAGCTCCTCCTCCAGGCGCGCCGACGCGGTGTCGCTTGTACCATTGTGGCTGCCGCCGGTTGGCGGCCGCACCATCTTGCGCACCCTGTCGTCGGCGCCCTTCACCAAAAGCCGCACGACCCCTTCGCTCTCTTCCTCCACGATCACCGACATGGACTTTTTTTCGGACGAGAAGGGGAACACGTGGTGCACCCTCCACCGCTCGACGCGTCCGCCACCGAGGGCCACGACCGCCACGTCCTTCGTCCGCGCAGTGAGTGTCGCGCCGAGGTCGGCCGCCCCGCGGCACAGCGCGAGCTCGTCCGGCGACGCTGCCTCCATCGTGCCGTCGTCCAGCACTTCCACCGTGTTGCACAAGCAGAGCGCGCGGAGCAGGGCGTCCATCTCCTCGCCGGGGCAGCGGCGCGGGTGGTGGTCGTGGCGGTGGTGCAGGGCTGCCTCGGGCTCCTGGCCCGCGACCTCCAGCCCTTCCTGGGTCTCGGGCGGCGGCACCTCGATTCGCGTGAAGGTCGGCCAGAGAGAGAGGTTTGTCAGTCGCATGACGTTCTGCGTCATCGTGCCCGTCTTGTCCGAGAGCACGTAGTCGATCTGCCCCAGGTCCTCGAGGATGGCGGAGTTGTTCACCTTGCACCCTTCGCCGGCCTCGTTCATCATCGTGGCGTCCCACTCTACCGCCTTGGACATGTAATACTTGCTCGTGTCGACGACAAACTTGAACGACACTGGAATCATGACCGTCGTCAGGAGAAAAAAGCGCAGCGGGTAAATGAAGAAGGCCGCGACGCCGCTCTCTTGCTGCGGCTCTTGGAGGTACCAGAACGTCTGGGAAACGTTCCTGTTCTTTGCATACCCGACACACCCAAAGAGAAACGTGAAGACCACCTGGCAGATGAAGATGTAAACAGAGTAGCGGCTCACAACCTTGTCGATCTGCGCCCACTTGACCGGCGCCTCCTGCTTGTTCATGCCGCATTTGGTCTCGCTGCCCGTGTACACGGCAACGCCCACCGCGTAGTGCACCTTGCGCAGCGTGCACGACTGCAGCAGCAGGTGCTCGTGAGTCAAGGAGAGAAGCTGCTCGTGCCCTGTCGCCGTCGCCGTCGATGCAGACAGGTACTTCGGCCTCCACTCGGCGCAGGCGTCAAAAGCGTCCACGACGGCGTTGGGCGCGGGGCAGAACAGCTCCGTCTGCCGCAGGTGCGCCGGCACTCTCACACGCAGCAAGGAGTCCTCCTCCTCCGGTGCTCCCTTGAGCACACCGCCGGCCGCCTCGCCGCCAGCCGGCGCGCGGGCCTCCTCTTCCTGCGCAACGTGGTCAAACTGAATTACCTCGCGCGGCTTCAGATCAATCTCGCCGTCGAGGTTGTCGGTTCGCACAAAGACAACGCGCGTCGGGGCGCGCTGGTGCGACTGGGCAGCAAAGACGACCATGTCGCACGGGATGTCCTCGTCCTCGCGGACGAGGATGACGTCGCCGACGCGAATGTCGGCATTGCGTTTGCGCCGCCAGCTGCACGACTCGCTGTGGTAGACGAGCCGCTGCTTGTTGTTGTACAGCGCATCCTGGCGATGCCGCTTCACGTCGTCGTAGCCCTCCTTCACCGCCGTGAGCGTAAAGGCGAAGAGCAGCGGCAGGAACGTCGACATGGGGCTCACGGGCGCAATCACGGAGAAGAACTGGAGCAGCACGACGAGCAGAAAATAGAAGTTGAGCGGGCGCGAGAACTGCTCGAAAAGGTTCTTGAAAACAAAGTTGAGTGCCGTGTAGCGGCTATTTACAGTGGTGTTGTCCGGATGTTCCATTGCCACCTGGGCGTCAAGCGGGTAGAGCGTGCGGGAGGTCTTGGCGCCATCGCCGCTCGCGGGGCGGCGTGCTCCCGCGACATCAGCAGACCGCATCGACTCGTAGAGAAGAATGAGAGAGCTGCGGGTGTCTCGGAAGCAGAGCACAAAAAACTGGTAAAGCCCACGGCAGCCCGCGCTAGCAGCAGAGGCACGCTCACGCCGCGTATTCTTCGCGGGCGAAGGGGGCGACGCCGTTTGCGGCGGTGGGGTGGCAGGGATAGTCAGGGGAAAACTGCCTGACTTGCACCGAACGGGAGAGACGCCGGCGGGGAGATTGTAAAAGGCACCGTCCTCGCGTGCAACGGTGGAGGACGCGAAGTTGTTTGCAATTGTTTTGGAAGAAGCCTGCATACAGCAGGTGGATGCTCACGAGCTCACCCCCTCCAGGAAAAAAAAAAAAAATTGGAAGTGCAAGAATACCTGGAATTTTCAGAGAAAACAAGAAAATAAGGGATAAGCGCTTTATTTTTTTAAGCAAAATATACAAAAGGCAGAAACAAAATAGGAAAAAAAAAGTAAGAAAGTAAGAAACCTGACTTTGACGTCTTACTACTTTGTTATTGTGACACTGGGAAGCGAAGAAAGAGCAAAAGAAACAAAAACGAAAATAGTGAAGGGAGGGAGCAGCTCACTTGAGTTTATATATGGAGAACGCCGCAACAAATTTAGAAATTGGACGTAAATAAAAAAGACGGTCGCTACGCTTTGACTATAATAATTATAACAAAAAAAGGTGAGCAATAAAATCAAAAGTAAGAAAAAGAAGAATTAAAAACGATGAAACGTGGTACGCAGTAAGGAAAGCAAAGCTATTGTAGCGGTAGTCGACATTTAATAAGTGTAAATGTGCCAGTGAGTATAACGTGGTTTGTTTATGTTTTGTCAGCCGCAAAAATGTTCACATATTTTTTTTTAGTTTTACAGAAAAGGGCAACAACAACAATAGTAGCAACAACAACAATTAGAATAGAAGAGGCAAAAACTGTTAGCTTGTGTGTAGTATACATGAGTTATTCCATTCGATGCGTTCTTTTTTTTTTTTACTTCTTGCTCTCTCGCAGGCGCTTCGCGTTCAGCGGGTCCTTCTGGAACTCCTGCATAATATGCTGGTTGCGCACTCCGTTCATCTTTCTCTTCTTCTTCTGCAGCTGCGAGTACACGTCCGCGCCCCACTGCTCCGCCGCCCCAGACGGCGCCGCATCGTTGACGGACTGCGTAGACGAGGCCGGTCGTCCGGCCTCACCGTCGAGCGCGGCGAGACGCTTATTGCCTTGTTTTTTTGTGGGGAACGGTGCGGAGTCGGGCCGCGCGGCCATGTCCCCACTCGCCACATGGAAGGTCGAGCGCGCGCCGGCGCCCGTGCCTGTGCCACCGGCGGTGCTCACAGGAAACGCGACGGGGACGTCAAAGTTGCTGAGCGGGTTCGCTGCGGCGGCCACGTTCATTGCCTTGGTCAGCAAGGCGCTGATGCGGTCTGTGCTGTCGTCGAAGTCGTCAAAGTGGACCTCCACCTTTTCGTACTGGCCGTCGTCGTCCTCGTCGCCGCCTGGGTGGAGCAGGCGGTGCAGGCGGCTTCGCAGCGCGGCGCCGCGCCAGATGGGCTGAATCTTGCGCGCCGCCATCTCGCGCCGGTACGCCTCCGACTGCTTTCGCTCCGCACCCAAAGTCTTCCGCAGCGCCCTGGCACGACGCACGAGCACGAGTCCGCCAATCCATTCGCAAATCGTCTTTTTTGCCCTCCTCTCCTTTTCTAGCAGCGCGCGGTAGTAGTAGCCGCTGCTCCTGACGTGCACGTTGGTTTGCTCATAGACGCAGGTGCTCCTGTCGGTGGCCGGCATGTTGTTCAAGTGCTGCCGCAGCAGCAGCAGACGGTCCCGCCTCCCCCTCTCCTCCACATCGCGAGAGACGTTGCACAGGGAGGGGAAGAACGTCTGGCCACTGGACACCCGCCTCTCCCGCAGCTGCTCCTCCACCCCTTCGGCAATGTAGAACTTTCGGCGCCCAAATGTCTGCTGAGACTCGAGTGCCGTGCGCTGCGTATCGCAGTAGCGGTCCCACACACTGGACAGCCACAGCAGCTGGTAGGAGCGGGAGAAGGAGCCCCCCATGCAGGCCACCGCCCACTTGGCTGCTTCGCCGGCAGAAAAGGCTTCCGTTGCTGCGTTTTCGTTCGAAGTGGTGGCTGATGTTTGGGTTTTTGCGGTGGCGGCACCCGGCGCGGGCTGGGCTACGGGATTGTTGTTGAGCTCTAGCAGGCAGGGAAACAACAAAGATAGCAGCGCACAAGACGTCTCGTCCTCCTCCGTATCCTCCGCCATCAGCGGGTTGTGGCTCACATCCAAAGACGCCAGGCGGGTGCAGGTAAGCAGCGGGTACAGGGCAGAGACATCTGCGAGGAGGTTGTGGCCAAGTCTCACGGTTACCAGGCGCGTACACAGCTGCAGACCCGTGACGCGCGTGAGCTGGTTGGACTCTGCGTTCAAGTGAGCGAGAAAGGGCATCCAGGCAAAGGTGTCCTCACGCAGCTCCTTGAGGGCGTTGTGGCCAATGTACAACTCTGTGAGAAATGGAAGGCACCGCGTTGGCCCTCCCGCGGCGGGCGGGAAGAGCGAGAGCATTTGGTTTTCAGAGGCGTAGAGCTTGCTGAGCAGCACGTTGTGCCCACCGAGGGCATCGAGCGACTGGATGTAATTGTTCGACACGTTGAGCTCCTGCAGCAGATGCAGCTCTGAGAGCCCTTCCACGTTTTGTAACTTGTTGCGGTTGGCGTGCACCTTTTGGAGGAGCGTGCACGTAAGAAGCGGCAGCAGCGAGCTAATTTGATTCGCCTGCGCTTCCAGCTCGACGAGGGAGCTGAAGAGGCAGCGACCCACCGCCTCTATGTCGAGCAGCTGGTTCGAGGAAATGTTGAGATGCGTGAGGCAGCTGCGGGAAGACAGTGCATGCTCTTGTGCTGCCGCAATGCTGCGGAGCGCGGAGCCGACGCGCCGCCTTGCAGTGGCGTCGTCGCGCTGCTGTTGCTGCATTTGCTGCTGCTGCTGTTGTTGCTGGAGAAGAAGTGCCCCTAATTTATTGTCGCTCACCGAGAGACGGCGCAGCGCGGCGAAGCAGAGCAGAGAGTCCGCCAGGGGAAACACTTTCATTTTGTTGCTGCCCAGGTCGAGCTCCTGCACCAAGTTACACACCGCGATAAAGCGTTCGCCCAGCCAGTGAGACGCAGCCCTCGGCGCATCGGCACCGCCAGAGAGGCGCTGCTGGCTTGCACCCCCTGCTGCATTGCGCATGCCAGACACGGCAATGTTGAGCTTGGCCACATCAGCAAAATCGACCGCTTGAATGCCTTCGAGCGCAAAGCTCAAGGAGTGCAGGTACTGCGCTGCCCGAAGTACATCCTCTTGGGCCGCGTGCAGAGCCGTCGACTGCAGCGCGCGAAAGCGGGATGCGTTGAGAACGAGAGGCGTCGTGCCACTACCCTTCTCGTCGCCGCCGCCATCTGCGCTGTCCCGACGCGGCGCCGGCGACGATGCTGTAGCAGCGGTGCCGGGACGGCTGCTGAGAGGGCTGCCGAGCCCCTCCGCCGCCGCGCCGTTCATGCCCGCGCTCAACTTCGTCCTCTGGAGAGCCTCATTGAGGTCAGTGAGCGTGGCCTGGTACACCTTGTGCGTTTGGCGAAGCCACGCGAGGTAGTCGCTCCTTTCGCGGCGGAGCATCGTACCCTGCAGCAGGGCGAGTTCCCATCTGCTTGCGGCGGGGGAGCAGGAGCCCTTGTTTACAGTGACTTCACTGCACGCAGCGCTCTTCACCGCGGAGCCGACGTGGTTCAGCATGGCTTTTCGTTGCTCGTTAAAACGACGGACCCTCTCCGTGTGTCTCTCCTTCTCCGCCTGAAGCTGTGCCTCTCGTCTGCGGGCTTCCTCGTTCAGCAGCGCGGTGCGATCCTGCAGCTCACGCCTCACGCAGTCGGCGAACTCCGAGCTCTCCAGCTGCTGTATGTTGCGCGCGACGAGGCTGTGCTCCACAAAAACGTTGCTGGCCAGCTGCGCCGTCGCCTGCACCTCCCGCAGTTGGACGGCCTGCTTGGCCAGTGTGCGATTGCGCAACTCGGTGTCGCATAGGTCCTGATAGGCCACCAGCTCCGCGTGGATTAACGCCATGTACGCCGTGTCGCACTCGGTGAGGCACTTCGCAATGCGCTCGGCTATCTCCTCCCTTTGATGCGCAAGGTAGTCCAGGTAGGCATGCACGCGTCGGTCTTCCTCCCGCAGCAACTTGCGCTCCATCGCCTCTCGCTGGATGATAAACAACTCCAGCGCCGCTTTCTCCTGAATCGTTTTCACCGTTTGAGCGGCTTCTGCGAGTACGACAGGTGCTGCGCTCGATGCTGCCGTTGTTGCTTTTGTCGTCGTCGTGGGGAATCTAGCCTCACTGGGCGTGACAGGAGCGACCGTCGCAGCAGAGTTGTCCTTGGCGGGCAGCAATGCCTGCACCTTTGCGCCAAACGTCTGCAGGGTCACAATGCCCTTCTCGTCGCGTTCCTTTTGTCTCTGCGCTGCAGAAATTCTGCGGTGGTTGTTCTCGTAGATGGCCTTCATCTGCGCCTTTGTCTGGTCCTCCAGCTTTCGGTCTCGCTCCTCCATTGTCTGAATTTGTGCCAAAATGTTCCTTTGTTGCTCATCGCGGAGCACAGAGTTAGACCGCTGTTGGGTTGTGGAAACTGCTTTGGTGATACCAGCGGCGTCCTCGTGCGTAGGCATGTTGGAGCTTACCTCGAGGTGGATGGCGTTGAGGCTCAGCGTCGCCGAGGACACATTGTCCACGTCCACTTCCCCCGCCGTGACTTCCGCGACTCCGACTACTAGTGGCGGTGGTGGCGGCACCGTGGCCGTTTCCTGCTCCTGGAAAAAGGCATTCCACTCGACGTCCACCCCCTTGACCTCCTTGGTGGGCTCTACCTCATAACTGTACAGCGGGAAGAGAAGCGGTGCCTGCAATTCGGTGGCTGCTGTGAGGGCAGGGACCTGCAGCGGGGCGAGCGCTTCCGCGCTTTGGAGAATAGGCGGCAAATCTTTTTCCCAGCCAGGGTCGAGCTCCGGTGCTGGTGGTGGCCGTGCGTCAGCCGAACGCGTGCGTTCCGCTTCCACCGTACTGTCGTATTCCTCCTCTTTCTCCTCGGACGCGCATTCGGCTTGCAACTTACCAAACCGCTGCACGAGCTGTCGCGCTCGAAGGAGAACCTCATCTTCCTCCTCGTCTTCGTCATCGTCATCATCGTCGTCTTCGTCCCCGGCGGCGCTATCTACCTCGCTGTGAGTCCCACCCACATCAGCAGTGGCTGCGTGATGCAAGTCCACCGCCGCCTGGCGCGCCTCTTCCGCCTTGGCAAAGTACGTGGCCGCCTGCTGGAGGAGGTGATCCGCGGCGCCCACGACCTCGTCCTCAGCATCCGCTCCGAGACCTTCTTTTTTGTTTTGCGTAGAGAGGTCGCCAAGGGCTTTGTGGGCCAGCTTCTGCTGCACGGTGCCAGTGCCCCCAGAGCCGCTGCAGAGCAGGAAGGCCACTTCCTCCTGCTTTTTGCCTGCGCGGAGAATGTCCAAGTACTTTTTTCCGGCTGCATCATCGGGTCCGCTTGAGGTGGACGGGGCAGCACCAGCAGCACCGCCGCTGCGACTTGCACTACTGCGATCGCCGGCGCCATCATCGGCAAGTGCGCCATTCATTGCAGCTGTGACGTTGGTGGTGAAGGCCGTGGAGGTCAGCGCACTAAAGGCAGAGGTGTACTTGATGACAGCGGCCTCCATGTTGAGGTGCAGCAAGTCGTCGCGTGTCATGCGGTCGAGTTGGGTGCCGGCCTCGTTGCCTTTGCCACGGGGGGAGCCGCTCTCGTCGTCCTCGTCGCCGTCCGAGACGCCGGTGAGGAAAATGTCCCGGTCACCGTAGTCACTAACAAACCGACTGTGCGCCTGCACGTCCAGCAGCGCGTCGTACGGGCCCTCCACACCGTACTCGGCCAAGAGCTGCGCCTCTTCCTGCTCCGTCATAGGGCGAAAGGGCGGCGGCGGAGGCGTGTTCTCCGACATAGTGGTGTTCTAAAATAGTGATTAAGATAAAAAGTATATATATATATATGTGTTTGTGTGTTTGAAATTGTTAATTTACATAAAAATGATATTTAGCATATTTTTGTTGTAATTGTATCAACTGTACTCTACTAGTTTAAAAAAAAAAAAATGGATGGGAAAAGAAAACAAATAGATGCGCCAGCATATGGGAAGCAAACCGCTAAACCGAAGGATGATAAAGCTCTGCCTCATGTGGAAAGGAAGAAAGAACTACACGTCATG
>AUXK01000297.1:0-10250 GCA_000482165.1 Strigomonas oncopelti | reverse complement strand
CCACCTTTTATATACAAATATTTGGACCAAAGGTAGTTTGTGAAAAAGACGCATTTTTTTACTTTTTGTACAAAAGAAAAAAAAAAAAAAAAAAAACAGCGAAATGGATTTGATTGCTTTTTGTCTTTCTGACCCTACTGTTGGCTTTTTTTTAGCTAATATTTTCTTCTTCTATTTCCTCATTGTGTTTCTTTTTTTGCTCGTATTCGTAAAATGCCAGCAAAAAATTTTGTTCTCTTTCCCATTTGTATGGCCTTTGGGTCGCATGTATGGCTGGAAAGGGAAATGCTATTA
Source organism: Strigomonas oncopelti (assembly GCA_000482165.1). Lineage (NCBI taxonomy): Eukaryota > Euglenozoa > Kinetoplastea > Trypanosomatida > Trypanosomatidae > Strigomonas > Strigomonas oncopelti. Next base: position 9,956 of record AUXK01000297.1, on the reverse strand, counting down.
TGTCACATTATATTTCATTTCATTTCTTTGCTTCTTTTTCTTGTGGAATGGAGAACTATAGAATAAATAAGGTGATCATATTTTATCATACCTTGTAAAATATACACAAATTTACATAATTATAATTTTTCTCAATTGATTGTGGGCATTAACAATGGCGTCGTTCACTCCCCTGGAGAGCTCGTCCGATCTCAAAAGTCTGCAGGAGAATGCGATGCAGCAGGGCCAGCACCCCGTCGGCGTCGTCATCGACAAAAACTGCCGTGTGTACATCTCCAACATCCCCGATAGCAGAATCGAGCAGGAGGGCACCAAGGCCCTCCGCGCCGACTTTGAGGCCTTCGGGCCGGTGGAGACGTACCAAATGTTCACGGAGCGCACCGGCCGCTTCATCGGCACCGCGTTGTGCACGTACCGCAGCCCGGCCGACGCGCACAACGCGATTCAGGGCATGAACGCGAAGGAGATCGACGGCGCCGTGCTCAAGGTCGTCCCGGCGCGCGACCACGGCGTCGTGCTGCTGCACGCCAATCGCCAAGGTTTCCTGAAGCGCAACGACGCCGATGACGGGGACAAGTGGAGCCATGATAAGTACAATTTGCTGTCGGAGGGAAAGGAGATGGACGAGGTGCTTGGCTTTGGCCGCCGCAAGGATTACCACGACGGCCGCGGCATTCTGGGGGCGGGCGGCCGCGGGGGCCGCGGCGGGCGTGGCGGGCGTGGCGGCGGCCGCGGCGGCTTTGAGCAGTACAGCGAGCGTGTGGAGGCGCAGTTTGAGAACTACTTGAAGGAGAGAGACGCCGAGCTCGACCGCTTCCTTGTAGCTCCCACAGCCACTACTGCAACGCTAAATGAAGAAGGAAAAGAGGAAGAGCAACCGAAGGAAGGCGAGCAGCCGCCCGTACCGGAAGCGTGAGCTATTTCTTCGCTTTGCTCTTTCTATATCTTCTTTCTTTTTTTTTTTCTTTGTCTATTTGTAAAGGTGGCATTTCTGTTGTGATTATTATGACGCTACGCTGTTTCGCTTTCTTCAATTTGAAAAGAAAGAAGGATAGACATACATAATAGAAGGAACTGTCACAGTATTGTTGTGCTGTTTTACCACTTTATTTCGGTCTGTGTGCTTTAATATATATATATATATATACTTACTAATGACGCCACTGCATGTTGTACGCTCTTTTTGGCTACAAAAAAACTTGTATTCTCTCCCACCTCCTTAAAACGCTGCAAGAGTCTAGGAAAAAAAAAAGTATGCTTTGCAAATAAAAAGATGTTCACTTCAAAAATGCACTATGCTATACGGCGCAGCTGCATCTCCTACGCATCACAAAAGCCAGCCACGTCAGCTGCCTCCATCGCCGCGGTGGAAAAAAGGCTTCTCAAGGCCTACCACGCAGTCACAGACGATGACCTGGTCATACCCTCTTTACACAGCCACCCGCCAGCTACAGACTCTTCCCCCTCAGCAGAGGCATCGGCCTCCTCGTCAGTGCCCGAAATTTATACCAAGTTTAACGTGCTGAACCGACGCTACCACAACGTGTGGGATGCCCTTAAGGACGGCGGCGGCGAGGAGTCTTCCTTCGTGGACATTGAGCACGACGTCCTTGCTGTGCTGCACCGCCTGAAAGAGGCACATCGCGCGCTGCAAGAGTACCAAGCAAAGAGTCAGACGCACCGACATACAGCGCAAGGAAAAAAGGACCCTCTCGTAGTGCTGCCAGACCGGGTTGTTTTTTGCATTGCTTTCTCGCAAACGCGCAACAAGCGCGGCGTCGCTGTCCCAATGCTGCGCATAGTCGAGGAGGCAGCGGAGGCGATTGGACGGCACAATAGACGAGCCACCACTGCCAACAAGGTGCTCCGCGTCGTGCCGATCCTCATTGGCCTTTCTTGTCACGAGGATGATGTCAGGCGTTTTGTGTCTCGCGCAGCGAGCTGCGAGGTGGAGCCGTCCACCGCGAAAGACTACATCTTCTACCCCCAAGGGGGTCTGTACACCTTCAGCGCCTGCTTACAGTGCTTGTGTGCGCAAATTGAAAACGTCTTTCACACCCGCCCGGGGAGCAGCAATACTGAACATGGTGCCACCACGCCGCCGCTGCAGTTTCGTTGCTTTATTCTCTCTGAAGGGTGGTTACATGTGCGCACCATCGCCTCCCTTCACCACAGCGTCGACAGTGGGGCGGTGTCCGCGACGGCGGCGGCGGTGGCCCCAGGGATGTTTCCAGTCGAAGGCAGCCCTCACAACTGTGTAGAGGTGGTGCCAGGCGTGGTGAACAACTGCCTGTCCGGTGCTGAGATTCGTGCTTTCGCAAATTACATTGCATGTCGCGCAGTGCGCTAGTCGTCCCTTGCAAGCCTTCCGCACACTATTGCAGTTTGTTCGCTTCTGTTCTTGTTTTCATATTTGTTGTTGTTATTGCTGCCACAGCTGTATAGTACTCACCGGCGGCTTTACCACGTAGTCTCAGTCGATTGCTCTCAATTCTTTTCTTTTGCACCCACCATGCGCGGCTTGTTGTATTCATGTTCTGGTTTCCTCTATTTTATTATGCACTCCGCCCCTTCACACTTACTTTCCAACCTCTTTGTATATATACATATAAATAAGCATACGCAGTACAATGCATTCCGGCCGCAAAACATACACAGGACAAAGAGGAGCGGCTGCTGGCGACGCCTCAGGCAAATTTCATGCCAAATCTGTAAAGCCGAACGCCAAGTCATCTGCTCCTGGGGGTAGCAAGCTTGCTTCTGCCGATTTCAACAAACAAGGGACTGACCCTACACCTAGGCAAATGTGGCGTGCTCAGCCAAAACCGCTGGTGCCGCTGGGCGAGACCGCGCACGAGCTGCTGTATGGCCCTCGCAGGGAGGTCCGGGTAGGAGGAAATTTGTTGGTGCCGCCGCCGGCGCCGTCACTCGCTTCACGGGGCGCGCCCTCGTCCCCGTTTCCTGTAGACTCCTTCGCGAAGGACACCTATGCTCGTCTAGTCTTCTCCCCACTCCCTAACACCGCTGCTGCCGCCGCCGCGAACACCAACAGCAGGAATGGCAGCGGTGAGCACGAGGAGATTTTCGTGGGGGACGCCAAGATGGACGAACTGCTGTTGCGCTCGGCTGGCGCTTCCTATGGCTACGGCATCAACGGCAGCAGCGGCAGCAGCAGCAGGGGCCTCAACGCCGCCATCGCCTTGCGGGCGCATCAGCAGCAGCAGCAGCAGGTGGGCGGCCTCGATCTGGGTCTGTCCGGCGCCGACTACAACTCGACCCTAACCGGGACGACATCGCGGCGCCCCAACGCGCAAAAGCCGCTCCCACTGTCGCCTGCGCCCTCGACGTCTGGCGTGCAGCTTTCGGCGAGCAGCGTCGCCCCGCTCAGCTTGCAGACGGACAATCTGAACACGACGATTGGCCGCGCGGACCGCGCGGCGATGCTGCTGGGGCTGGAGCCGAAAGAGGAGCAGCCGCTCTCGCACGGAGGCCTCGGCCATCCGCTGGACAGCAGTCCCGACGCCGAGGGGGCGGCGCCCGCCACCGCGCTCCCGCCAGCAGACGACACTGCATTTTTTCTCAAAGGACAGTACTACGGAGCAGGGACCAAAAATCTCACCTTCTCCAATAGCGTCAACAAAATCGGTGATCTGAAGGCGCTGCTGAAGCAGGCCGCGGCGGGGGACGAGAGTGCTCCGCGCTGCTCCTTCGGTGACGGCTCGCCAAGAGGGCCGAAGGCGGGCCGACCAGCTGCATACTCGTCTCCCCTGAGCGCGGAGAATGGTTTGCAGTTCGACGGGCTTGCAGCGGCGGCGCCGCCGCACTACGCGGGTGCGGGCAACGCAAATGCGAACAGGAACCGCGTTTCATCCCAAGATCCCAACGCAAGTGGTCCAGCCACAAGTGGCGGCGGCGCGGCAGACGCCGCTGGAGCGGTCCCAAGCGTGTATGCGACACCACGACTGCAAGCGGCCCTCGCGAAGCTGTACGCCAACACGCCTGCGCCAGCCGCAATGAGTCTCCATACCGCAAAAAACGACGAGCGCGGGACAGAGTGGTATTTGCGAACAGAATCCTCGACGGCCTCGCTGCGCTACGATGCACTAACAGTCGAAACAATTCGCGTACGCTTTGGTGAAAGCACAACACTAATGAGAGCACCCGATTTGTTTGATGTTCTATCCTGCCTGTCCATCCGCAGCTCTGCGGCTTCTGTTTTTGAGGAGAAGGAGAACGCCGCTGCCGCTGCCGCTGCCGCTGCCGCTGCCGCTGCGCCGCCGCCGCTGGACGGACTGCGAAACAGCAATCGCGCTGCCGCCACGAACAAAGCGAATGGCAATCGCACCGCTGTAACCGGTGCAGCCGCTATTTCCAGCAGTCGAAGCGCCGTCGCATCGTATGCTTCACTTCTCAACACACCTGCCTCCGTGCTCGCCTCTCTCGCCGCTGCGCCCCCGTCGTACGCGGCGCCGTCCGACTCCCAGGTCGTGCCCATCGCCACCGCGACCGCCCCCTCCGCTATATTCAAGGAGGGCAATGGTGGCGTGGGTGGGTACAAGAGCGGCACCGAAGTTCTGCGCGACGCGGTAGTGGCCAACACGCAAAACCTCCAGACCTTCATTTGCCAGAAGCCGGAGGAGGAGCGGTTGCGCAACAAGGTGGCGCAGTGGTGCGACCGCTGCGTGCTGGAGGAGGAGGCGCTGGTGGACAAGGAAACGGGCGGTGTCTACGTCGTGTACCCGGAGGACCCCGACGTTCAGCACGAGGCGGCGATGCAGGAGGTCATTCGGGACGAGGAGGAGGTGCGCTCCCGCAAGCTGCTGACGCGGCAGCGGCTGGACCAGCAGAGCAAGGCGCGGCGGGAGTCGGTCATGAACGCGGTGTCGATGACGCGCGGCAGCGTGGACAGCGTGCACCTGCAGTTTAATACTAGTAACAGCTGGAATACCAATACGAAACGGGATAGCTTTCTGGCGGTGGGCGCGGGGACACAGAGGCCGTCCGTGCTCGGGACGACCGCCCTCACCATCGACGCACAAAAGAGCCTGACCATGCTACGTCACGGCGCGGCGGTGCAGCCGCACAGTCAGCTCACCTCATACTTTAACCCATTCGACGTGGACGAAGACGAAGACGAGGACAGCGAGGGTGACGGCCACAACACCAACGCGGAAGACGGGGCGAAGGGCCGCTTTATGAACAGGAGGCCGTCCCCGTCGCAGCAGCCAGCAGCCCTAGCGAGCGGCCTCGCGGCGCCTCTCACACTGCCAGGCGTGCTTCTCACGCCAAGTGTGGAAGACGCAACAGGAGCAGCGGCAGCAGCATCATCGATGGCATTTGGGGAAGGCTCCGTGATGCATGACGCTGTCAGGCTCACGGCGACCGAAAAATACTTGCTGGAGCTGGTCGTGCTGAGCATACTTCCGTGCTGCCCCCTCGATCATCTACTCCGCTTGCGACAGCAGCACGCATCGGACTTTTTAGGGCAATGCGCAACAGTCGGCAACGACGGCAGAGTGGAGGAAGGCGCAAGCGGCAAAAAGACCGTGGGCGCGCGCTTTTATCTGGAGCAGACGGCTCCGTTCACACGAAATTTGGCGCTTCTGCGGGAAGTGAACACCAAGCTCCGCCGCGAAGCTGAAGACGAAAGGCGAGCCGCCGCTGCGACAGCCTCCGCATCGGGTCCTACGCGAAAGGCGGCAGATGAGGTAGATGACGCGACAGCGCTGGAGGAGGTGCCGCGCTCCCACGTGCTTCCGCTCCGTCTCTTTTTCTGCTCGGAGGGAGATCATCTCTTTCACGCCCACAGCTTGTCTGCGGACGCGGTGGTCGAGGTAGACATGGATGCCCTGGAGTTGCTCCTGCTGCTGCCCGAGGCGGCGCTCACGACGCTGTACCACTCGGCCTTTGACGGCAACGGCAACGGCAACAGCAAGAGCAACAACCAATCGCGCAGTAGAAAACGTGGCAGCAGCACCTACGGCAACAACACCTATCGCGACGAGCTACTCTACTTCTCTGCGGCCGCAGCGCCGGCGTCGTGCCAGCTGGCGTGGCACCAAGCGCTGCGCACTGCGCTGGTACAACACCCCAGCAAAAGTTTGCCCCCTTCGTCGACCGTCGGCTACGCCTTGGACAGCTTTTTGGTGGATGTCGCTGCCGCCGTCGCCGCGAGTCGCTGGCGCGTCGCGGCGCTGAAGAGAAGCGCAGACGTGTTTTTGCGCCACAAGGAGCGCACGGCGCGAACGCCCACCGACGGCCAGTCGGAGAGTCTCCCGGGCGAGACCGCGAATGCCGCCGTGGCCGCTGGGCGATCCCCTCCTCGCTCACCAGACCCGCAGCAGCAAAGCCCTTTCAACGGACGGAGCCCGCCGCTGCCACCACCGCCAGCGTCAACGAGGGCCTCCGTCGCGGAGAAGCGCAGAGCTTCTGTTGCGGGCGAATGGGGCGCCGAGACGGGCTGGGAGGAACCCGTCGAGGGCGGCCCCCCGATGATCGGGCACACGCCTGTCATTCCTGGCAAGCGGGAGCTGTTCGGGTGCGACATGCAGAACCTGCACCTGCTGGCCACCCTCGCGGCGGAGGAGATGCAGCAGGTGCTGAGTGCCCGCCTGCAGCGTCTGCGCGAGCAGTATCAGGAGCAGCTTGCGGCCATGGGGGACGGCAACAGCGCCTCCGTCGCCACAGGCGGAGGCGGCGATGATGGCGGCAATGGCGGCGCTTCCACGTCGACAGGCAACGCGGCAGGCCTCGGCAAGCGGCGCACCGTCGTCTTCAGCACCTCGGCCGTTGCTGGGGGCGGCGGCGAGAATGCGGCATTCGCCGGCCGCAGCAGTCAAAGCTTCGCGGGTGGAAGGTCTGACGCCACGGCGGGCGAGGCGAAGGTGCTGTCCAAGGCCCTCGACGAGTGGCGGTCTGTGTTCGCCCTCTACGAAGTGGAGGTGGAGTATGCGAAGGGCCTGTTTGCCTTGTACGCGGACGAAACGAAGATACACGAGTACAACGGCCAGGTGCGGCGCTACAATGAGTTTCAAGAGCGACAAAAAAGGATCTGGGGCCCCCTCTACCGCAGCGGGCTCTGCATTTCTTATCTTGTGTGCAAATTTCTGTCCGTGTACGGCCTCAAGAACCTTCCCGAAAACTTCGTGTACCTGCTACATCCTGTCGCGATGTTTGTTGGCTGCACAGGCGGCCACCGCGAGATGCGCCTGAAGCTGCCGGAGGTGCTTCTCGACATCGTGGAGCGCGCCAAGCGTGTGCGGCTGCCCGTGGAGTCCATCCCGCTCAAAGAGCGAGGCGAGATGATACTGCAGGAGGCGGCGGCAGCCGTGGCGGCGCGCGAGGGCAACGCCTCCGATGTGGTCACCTGTCTGGCGACCGAGGCCGATGTGCTGCGCCTTGCGCTGCAATTCGTGCCGGTACCAGAGACCTGCGCGCTCTCCGTCCCGCCACTGGACACTGCACTGCGATCGTGAAACAGCTATATTTTGTGTATGAACAAGAACACAACAAACAAACAAAAAAAGTACAGCCACAACAACGACGTCATGTAAAACTACTCTTGCCGGACGCATGTAATATATACATATATGTTTATCTTTTTTTTTAAAACCTTGCTTGCTTTTTATGGAACGTCTGTTCATATAATACAATAGTACGCGCTTTTTTTCTTTTTTTTTTTATGTTATTGCTTTGACTACATTATACTTTTTACGAAACACACCATCTTTTCGGGGTGTGACGAGATATATATATGCACACAAAAAAAAATCCTCTCTCATTATGTTTATCCTCTCCCACTCTCACCCATTGCCAGCCCCAACAGAACTTAAGCATTTTTCTTTCTCTCTGAATTTGTTTTATGAAGGTTTCACGACTGCTATGGAAGAAGAAGCATACCCCTAGCGGCCCCTCACTTTTGCGCGAAAAGCAGAAGCTGGTGCCCCTCGACCGCCAACTCACCCAGCTACATGAGGCATGGAGTCGCGTCAAGCCGGTGGAGCGGGAGCAGTGCCTACTCGAGGTGCTAAAGCTAAAAAACGACGACGACGATGACGTAGGTGACGGAGCCGCGACGGCCAATTTTGGTGCCAACTCAGCTGCCGCGGTGGAGAAGGCGAAGGAAAAATTGCGAAGCGAGAGGGGGTCGACGGCTACTAAGCTGACAGGCGGTGTGTGCGAGCCTGTCACCTACTGGAGCGCGCATGGGACGACAAACGCCTCGTATCGGTGGCGGCATTTCTTCAACAAGGTGTACTACGAGAATCACCTGGACACAGCGCCTACCTTTACGTGCCCTTTCTGTCTACAGCGCGCGTTTCATAAGAGTACAGCACAACAACATCAACAACAGCAGCAGGAGGCGCAAGCCACAATGAGCGAGGCAATGCACTATTTGACCGACGAGATACAATTTCTGCGAAAGTGCATGACGATGGACGGCGCGCTGCCAAAGTACAGCCCGACCGGGATCCAGCGCCACGCGGCATGGCTCCACCCGCAGCAAGGGTGGGAGCAGACCTCGCTGCAGGTGCACAACCGCTTCATGCTCGCCCACCTGAAGCACCGCCTGCGCCACCACCACCTTGTCGAGCACGAGTACCTGCGAGAGATGCAGGGAAAGAAGCGTGCCGAAGGCGAGGACGAGAAGCAGCGGGAGGGCAAGGAGGCCACCCTGGTGCGCCACCACCTGCCACCGTTCAAGCTCATTTTACTGCTCGATGTTGCCAACCTCGAGCTGGGCGGCGATGCGCTGCTCTCTGTCCTGGAGGACCGCGACGCACAGCACACCTTCTCCACCTTCCCCATCGCCATCTGTGCGATGCACGAGCTGTTCATCCCACACACCTCGCGCGTGTTGCATGCCGCCTTCCAGCTCGCGCAGCTGCACCCCCACTCTGAGTTCTACAACTTTTACTCCTGCACGCGGGCCGAAGCGGGCGACATTCTCACCGCGTGGCTCGCGGCTGCCCTGCGGGAGGGGCGCCAGCCGCTCGCCTACTACGACGACACAGACGGCAGCGATGCGGACCGCAACCGCGTGCAGATCTCGTCCAGCCACGACCCGCCCATCGTGCTGCTGACAAAGGACTCGCAGCAGCGGATGTGCATGACGGAGGTGTTTGGGGCAGGGACGCCGACCGCGGCGCCGGGCGGCTCACTGCGGGCGACGCGCCAGGTGCAGCTCGCCGCCATCATGCACGTGATAAAGGAGGCGTTGCAGTCTTCGTGGAGTCCACCCTATTGATCTCTCTCTCTCTCTGTGTGCGTCTGTGTGCACAAGTGCTTTTGCTTTGCTTTTGTTATACATTCTGCCTTTTATTATTATTGTGATTTTCTGAGCCCATTCTGTTGCTGTATTTCTGTCACAAATACTGCCATTCTTTCGCCACATGTTTCCACTCCACACTCTCAAATTATTATTATTTTTTTTTTCTTTTCTCTTCTTCTCTATTCTTCTTTCTCTACTTTCTCATTTTTATCTATTTATTTGACTAGTTCACTTCGAATCAAATTCGAACTCAATTAGGCATTATTGATTTTTAGTATTCTGTTCTCTTCGTCAAACGAACATTCTTTTTATTAAAATAAAATAAAAAACAATGCTTCGCCGCTCCACCACCGGTCTCTTCCGCCGCACCCCCGCCCGCCTCAGCGGCGACCTCTACCACCCCCCGAGGCTGGAGGATGTGCCGCCGACCTCTGGCACCAAGGGCTTCTTCGGCCACTACAACGGGCCCCTCGAGGTCCTCCGCCTCGTGGACGTCAAGTGGATGATGAACCGCGCCGTCGAGCTCGGCCGCGAGCACTACATCGCGGCGCCGACCATGTACGCCTTCCTCTTCTACTTTTGCTGGAAGGGCTTCGTGATTCTCCGCTACGGCGACGGCAAGCCCCCTCGCAAGGTGGACTGGAACACCGAGGAGTCCGGCTTCCTCCCCAAGACCTTCAAGCAG
>AUXK01000296.1:0-10252 GCA_000482165.1 Strigomonas oncopelti | reverse complement strand
AAAATGTTCTCCAGCAAAAACTGCTTTACCGTTTCTATGTTTTTAAGTGGCGTTTCATCCATCACTACTTCAATTTTATCCTTCGTATTCGCATTATTATTTTTATTATTGTTGTTGTTGTTGTTACCCGTTGTATCTGATTTCCCACCACTGTAGCTCGTACTGTCTTTGCCACCGCCTGCGCTGTTCTGCGGCGGCGCCGCCACCATCTCGTGATAAAGCGGCCGCCGCAGCACCGAGGCGCTCTTGCACGGCAGGTGCACCAATGCCAGGTACACCTCCCCCTCACGCGCTGGCAGCAAACTGCTCCACTTGATCGTGCCACCCGCACCGGTGGTGGTGGTGCCACCGCCGTGGTGTCCGCCGCCACTACCGCCAGGCGCCGCCGCCACCGCCGCGGCACCGCCACTGCCTGCTGCAGTAGACCCGGAGGCGGCGGCGGTGGCATTATGCATGGCCTGTGCGCCGCCACCGAGTGGCGTGGTCGTGGCGGAGATGGGGTTCGTGTTGACTTGGTTGCTGTTGTTATAGCTGCCGGCGCCTGCCGCCGCACCGCTGCTGCTGCTGTTGCTGTGGTGACTCAGTGAAGAGGCAGAAGAAGACGAGATGCCATTGCCACCATTGTTGCTCGTCGAGGAGGTGGCCGAGGTGGATGCCCCGCCGCCACCGCCGCCCGATGCGTTGCTGTTGCCCCCGCCCGCGTTTGCCGCCGTCGTGGTGGTAGCGGAGCTCACGCTGACCGTCTCGTTTTCATTCACCAGCACGTTGATCACGCACTCGTTGAAAAACAAAACTTCCTTTTCAAAGTAGTCCGAGCGGACGTCTTCGGTGTTGTGCAGATACACCTTCTTCGGTTTTTTCTTTCCTTCTTTTGTCTTCGCGTTTGAGCTTGTCAGACTTGTCGCGCTTGTGACAGCCGCCGCGAGGTCTCCGTGTTCCTCCCCCGCCTTCGCCGCCGCAGCCTCCTGTTGGCGTGCCTCCTTGTTCGCGTCGTCGCTCATGCTGCCCTGTTGCTGGTGGCGCCGGTGGTGGTGATGGCGGCGCCGACGCCGCCGCCCGCCGCGCTCCTGCTGCCGCTGCTGCTGATGGCGATGGTGGTGGCGGAGCAGCATTTCCGCAAAGATGGTCTCGCGCTCCGTGATGGTGTCCTTGTTGAAAATGGCATCCACAAAGTAAATCTTGGGGATCGGGAGGGATGCGGCGTGGTGCGGCCCTGGCGCCGGGCGCGTCATGGTCCTCGGGAAGTAGCGCTGCTGCTGCTGCGGACTGATCGAGCTCGGCAAACGGTTGCCACCGCTCGCCGCGCCTGCGTTTGCCTGCGGTGCGGTACCTGCAGAGTTGTGATTGCTATTGCTGCCCATCGCGTCTGCCCCCGCGCCGCGAAAGAAGTTCGTGTCGATCGTCATGGAGTTCAGGGTGTTGTTCAGCGAATTGGGGCTCGTCGTCCTCGCGCTGCCTGGCGCCGTGCCGCTGCCGCCGTGGCCGTGCACCGGCACCGGCAGCGGCGGCCCGCCCGCTGTCGGGCTGTTGGCGCCAAGGGGCAGCAGCGGCGGCGACGGCGGCGAAACGAAGCGCCGCGACATCGGATCGCGCGCCTGGTGCGCCGAGATGGCGGTGTGCAGGCTCGTGCCCGCTGTCACGGCGGGCGGCGGGGTGGTGTTCGCCGTTGTGGCCGACGGCGGCACGTTCGTGGTGGTCGGCCACGTCGGCAGCGGCGACGTCACGCGCCGCGGCCGCGGTGGCGAGGCGTAGGTGAAGGTGGTCGTCGTCGTAGGGGCCGGCGCCGGCGCGGCGTCCTTGCCACCGCTGCTGTTCGTGTTATTATTGTTGTTGTTCTGCCCGGACGACGAGGTGGAGGTCAGCGGCTGCAGCAGGCTGCCCGTGCTGTTCTCGCAGGAGGAGCTCGCAAACAGGTTGGCGCCGTTCGTGTGCGTCATGTAGTGTCGCGCACAGTTGGTGTTGCTGCTCAAGTGGTTCAGGCGCCCGGGGGCGGAGCCGCCGGTGAGCGCCACCGCCGGACCGGAGCCGAAGACCTCACTCGCCGCCCAGACAGCCTCGCGCAGGTCGTTCAGCTGCTCCTCCAGCCACGCGCGCACCTCTTCGAGAATGATAAGGACTTCGTAGTGCAGCGTCGCCGGCACCGCGCCGGTCGCGCAGAGGCAGACGAAGATGCCACCGCTGTAAAGCAGCGTGCTCAGCGGCGGCGGCAGCAGCGACGGCAGCGGCAGCGGGTGGCTGAGCGCTTGGTAGTGGGCGTGGTACGGCCGCAGGGTGTCCTCCGGCAGGAGGGGCTGGTGATACAGATTGAGAAAGAGATTTTGAATGTTTATCGTGGTCTGGAACATTGCACTCGTCTTCTGCGGCGCCGCCCCGTCGTTGCCTCGCGCGAGGTTCTCGCGCCCCGTGGCCTGGGCCTGGCTGAGCCGCTCCTCCCCCTCCTCCCCGTCTGCGTTGTTGGTGTCGTCGAACGTCACCGTGGTGGTGGTGGCGGTGGTCACGTCCTCGCTTTCTTCCTCCTCCTCCTCCTCCTCGTCCGCGGCGACCTCCTCGCGCAGAATGGTCAGCATGAGGTCGCCCAGCACCCCCGCCGGGCCGCGGTTGTTCCCGCTGCTGCCGGTGCCGCTGTTCGCGTTGCTGCCCGCCGCGCGGCGGCCAATGTCGTTGAGGTTGGTGTTGTTGTAGTTGTTGCCGCCGCCGCCGTTCGCCATCGAGGCAGTGAGCATTGAATTGTTGCACGAGGTCGTCGCCGTGACAGAGCGCTGATTGTCGAGCACGCGGTTCTCGGGGAAGATGAACGGCAGGAATGGGATGGAGATGCCCGTCTGCAGGCGGTGGGTCGCCATCGCCGTCGCCGTCGCGGCAGCGGCAGCAGCGGGCTGCCCTTGCGTCTGTCCACCTGTGGCAACGGGCTCCGCCGGCGGCGCGGACAGCACAAAGCGCCACGGGAACTTTGTGTCAGAGTAGTTCGTGTTGTAGTACTTCAGCCGCTGCTCGACGTGCCCCTCCGCCACGTACCACTGCGTGAGGTCGTACAGGAGGGGCAGGGCGGGGTTGCCGCCGCACAAGGCCACGGAGGAGGCCAGCGGCGAGCCGTCGAAGCCGCCCCCGTACAGGCTTTTCCCGCCGTGCTTCTCCCTCTCGGAGCCCCCCTCGCTGGCTGCGGCCGCGTCGCCTCCCGCGTTCTCGCACCCGATGTCCTCCAGCTCGGCGGCCTCACGGGCGGTGGCGGGCCAGCAACACAGCTCCACCGCGGCCACGCGCGGGATGTGTTTCACGCGGAAGAGACGCATGACGGACCACAAGACGGCGTACTGGGCGGCCTTCTTCTTCGCCGCGCGGTGGCGTGCGGCCGCCAGCGCGGCGAGCGCATCTCCCTCGCCGCTGTCTTTCGTCTCCGTGGCCGCTGTCGCCGCCGCCGCCGCCGCCGTTGCCGCGATGTCGACCTCTGCCTCTCGCTGAAGCAAGGGCGCCAGGCAGAGCCACGTGGGCGGCATGCGCTGCAGCAGCTCCCGCATCTCCGCGGGATCGTCGTCGTTGCTGATAAAGATGACCTGCACCCTGCAACGGTCCTCCATGCTCGCGTGCGCCGCCTCGTCCGGCGGCGTCGCCTGCGGGACGTGCATCACTGTGGCCGACGGGGCCGCGGCCGGGTCTGCGGTGGTGTTGACCGTGTTCCCGAACCGGCCACTCTGCACATCGGTACTCCACGGCAGGGTGCCAGTGCTGCTGCTGCGGACTTTAATAAGGTCGTCCAGTTGCTTTTCGCCGGTCGCCGCGGCCGTGTCGGCGCCGCCGCTGCGATTGGTCACCTTGCTGCTAACCTCTTCCGCGTCACCAAGGCCGCCCGCTCCGCCGTCCTCGGCGTCATCTTCGAGCTTCATGTTTTTGTGAAATTCCATCATCATGCGGTTCATGTTTTCTGTCTCCGGCTCCGGCGCCGCGGCCTCGTTCTGCCCCTCTGTCTCGCCGGGCTGCACCAGCGCTTTCTTGAGGTCAAACTGGTTTGAAAAACAGAACTTGTTATTGTTAAGGCAGTCGCCGTCGCCGAAGCTTTCGTTCAGCATCGGAATGTGATCGAGCGGGTTGTCGTCTTGCAAAAGGCGGCTCAAGTTGGGGTTGCTTCGGTAGTGACTCGTCGATTCATTATCGGAGAAGAGGCCTCCCGCGCCGCCGCCGCCGCCGCCGTCGCGGCCCCTTCCTTCCGCGCCGTCGGCGCGGGGCTCATTGCAGTTTGCTTTTTTGCAAAAAGAGACGAGCTGGTCCACCGTGGAGTGCATCTCTGGGTGCCACGCCGCACCGAAAAAGAGCAGCACATGCGTCGCATCGTCGAGCTTGCGGCGCATCGCGGGAGTGTTGAAGGCCTTGTTGTACGGCGGCGAGGTCCGGGTGGCCGCCGCCGCGTCCTCCTCCTCCTCCGCCACCGCATTCGCGTCGCTTTCGTCGCCGGAGGCGCCACCGCCACCACCTCCACCGGTGACACTCTTCTTCTTCTTTGCCCGCTTGGGCGGCGGGCGGTGCTGGCCGTTTTGCTGCTGCTGCTGCCGCCGCCGCCGCCGCCCTCCATCACCTCCGGCACCGGCAGGAGCGCCCGCGCGTTGGTGGTGGCAGCGGTGGTGGTCAGCCCGCCGTCCCCCTCCTCCAGCAAAGACGCTGGGTCGCCGCTCAGCACGTCCTCAATTCGCACTGCCGACTCAAGCAGACGGGCGAGAAACGGCGAGGCAGCCCGCGAGCTGGTCGATTTCTTTGCCCGCCTCCTTCCATCCTGCTGCTGCGGCTGCGTCTGCTTTGTTGACTTTTTGGTGACCGAGCCGGCGGAATTTCTCGCGACGGGCGGCGCGGAAGCCGCAGCAGCGGCAGTGGCAACATTCGCGTCCTCCTCATTCTGCTGGTCGTTGTACAGCAGCGGAGAGGTGGTCGCCGACTCGTGCGCCGTCGCGCGGGCAGCCGCAGCTGCGGCGGTGCCGGCTGACTGCTCTCGCGGGGGTGACTGCAACTCTGGCGCCGCGATAGTCCGCGGCGCCGCGTCCTGCCGCCCGTACGACCACGGAAAGGACGTCTCCAGCGTTGTCTGCTTCGACAGCTTCTTCATCGTGCGCCGGCGGCGGCCGCTGCAGCTCTGGGCGAGCTTTGGGCTAGTCGGGTACAGTGGCGGCGGCGGCGGCGGCGGCACCTGCTGCAGCGGTGGCGGCGGCAGCGGCTGCTGCGACGGATGCGACTGATGCTGGTGAAGAGCTTGCACATCCGGCGAGGGACTCGACGTGAAGGTGACGGCGAAAGGTGCCTGCGTGGGGGCGCCGCCGTCAGGGAGAGAGAGGCGTGGCACGTTCACAGAGCACTCGCGGCTGCCGGGGCAGGTGTCCGCCGACTGCCGGGGCCGGCTGCTGCTCGTCGTGCCGCTGGAGGCCTCTGCGGTCGTCGCGGCGGCTGCCGCTGCTGCGGCCGCTGTTGCTGCCGTCTTTGCTTCCTGCGCCGCAAGGGTAGCGAGAGCAGTGGAGAACGGGTCTTCGTTTTTCTCGTCCGAGTTGGACATCCGCTTCGTGGTCGAGTTCGCGTTCATGCTGAGCGGCGATGACGGGGACAGGCACAGGTGGCTGGTCGCCGCGCCCACCGCGTCCGCCGCCCGCCGGCTCGCGCTGTCGTTCCCCTCGGTGGCGGTGGCCGTGAGTGTGTTATTATTAGTATTATTGTTGTTGTTGTTGTTGTTCCCAAAGGATTGGTCCTCGTGGTCGCTGTTGGGGCCCGAGGCCATATCGCTGTCCGGCCACCGCGGCGAGCGCGGGGCGTGCTTGCAGGGCGTGGGCTCGGCCGTCGGGATCTTGGCATCGCTGCCGATGGACACCGACCCGTCGCGCCAGCCGGCCTCCAAGTTGCTACTGTTGTACACCACCTGCTGATGGCTCGCATTCACGTTGCTGTTGTTGTTTGTGTTGGTGTAGCTGTTCGTCGCCGTCGCGGTGACGGTGAACGGCGTGGCGGGACTGGAGAGCGTCTCCGGCGGCGGCGGCGGGGGCGCCGTTTTCGCGACGCTGCTGCAGTTGCTGCCCGACCGCGTCGGCGTCGCGACGCTCGGTGGCGGCCTGCTCGCACTGCTGAGCACCGTGTTGTTCGAGGTAGCGGTCGCCGTGATCGTTGTCGTCGGTGGCGGCGCAGCGGTGGCGGCGCCGGCGCGATGGCTGTCGGGCGTGACCGCCGCCGCCGTCGATGCGGCCGAAATCGTCGGCGCTTGTGGTGCGCCCGCCTGATGCATACTGAGCGTCGCCGACGTCCCCGAGAGCGGAGAGACGCTCCGGCCGTCTGGCGTGCCGCCACGGATGGCGGCGGGCAGATACTCCGTGTACAGCGGCGTGCACGAGTTGCTGTTACTGTAGTCGTCACGCTCCTCGCTGCCCGAGAGAAAGGCCGCGGCCGGCATGAAGATGCTTCCTGCGTTGTTGCGGATGCTCGTCGGGGACCCTTTACGGTAGTGCTGTTGTTGTTGCTGCCGCTGCTGCCGCGTTGCGTCCCTGCGGCGGCTGCCACGGTCGGGTGTGCTACCCGCCGCAGTGTAGATGGTATCAGGGGCGGTGAGGTAAAGATATAACAGTGCCTCGCTCTCCGTCCAGTTTTCCCGCGCGGCCAGCTCGTCGACGACGCTGCTCATCCGTTCCTGCCTCTCCGTCCGCTCGAGCTGCTGCTGGCTGCGCTTCCGCGGGGGGTCTTTTTGCCTCCTGCTTTTGGGCGGCGGTGGCGTCGATGTATGCGACGCCTCCGTCGGTCCGTCCACCGTGTCCGGCGTGCCTTTGCTGCCCTCCCCCGCTCCCGGCTCGGCGGTGCTGCTGCCTTGCTGACCCGGCGGCGCCGCCGCCGCAGCACCCCCGGGCACCTTCAGCGAGGACATGGAGGAGTCGCGGTGGCTGCGGCTGTTGGCTTTCTTCTCCTTCCTTCCTTGCCTGCTGCCGCTGCCGCGTCCCTTGGCAGCGCCCTCGGCCGCCTCCGCCTCGCTCTCCCCGTCCTCCTCCTCCTCCAGCTGTTCCTGCTCCTGCTCCCGCGCGTGCGTGAAAAGCTGGGCGACCACCTGCGTCGTGTACGCCTCGAGCTCCTCCTCCATGAAAGGCAAAATGTTGTAGTGCAGCACGTCGCCCTTCGGCCCTATGAGAAGCACAGTCGGCCACGCGCAGTGGTCGTCCATCACGGCGATGTCGGTGCCGCGGTGACCGAGGAACGGCGGCGCCGACAGCATGCGCGGGGCGTCGGCGCCGCTGCTGTAGTAGTAATTGTTCGACTCGCGGTTGCTGAAGAGGGCGGAAGTGAAGAGCAGCACTTGGCGGTAGCTTTCGCTGTTCTCCAGATGGTACCAGCCCCCGTAGTAAGGGTTGCGGCAAATAAAGTCCAAGTCGAAGGTGAGCTTTTCTTCAATGCGGTCGTCGAGGAGAGCGACAATTTCATTTTGGTGCGAGAGGGAGGCGTGGTGCGACGGGTGCACGTGCACGTTGGTCGTCGAGGCGAGCGACTGTGCGGTGTGTTGTTGCTGCTGCTGCTGCTGCTGCTGTTTGTCGCTCGGCCTCTGCTGCTGCGGCGGCGCCGGCGCCGGGCGCGGCCCGCTGGAGGTGGAGTTGTTCGTGTTGCCGAGATAGGCGCTCGAGTTGCCGCGCGAGACTGTAGTGGGGCTCGTCGTCGCCGACGTCCCGACGACGCCCATCGGCGTGGCAGCCGCGTACGCCGTCGCCACCCCGCTGCCGCCGCTCGTGTTGAAGATACGCGCGAAGACGCGGTGAATGCTTGTCTCCAGCGCCTTCTCGGTGTGGATGCGCTGCTGCTCCCTGGCAGGCGTGTCGCCATCCGCCGTGGCGGCTGACGCCTGCCGCTGCCGCAGCCGCCTCCCCCCGTCTCCCTCCTCGCCTCGCGGGAGTGGTATCGGGTCGCTGTCGCTGCCGCCGCCCTCGAGCTGCGCCGCGCGGAAGGAGCGGAGGCACTGTGAAAACAGAATCTGGTTCACCGTGCTCTTCAGCACATCGCTGCTGATGCCGAGCTGCGAGTTAGAGCTGTTGAGGGCCCCTTCGGAGGTGGAGGAGCCCAGCGCGGCCGCGGAGCCCGACAAGGGCTGCTGCGCCTGCTGCGACGGCTGCGGCGGCTGCGAGGACGTCATGAACACATTCGTGGGCGCCTGCGGGAGCGCGGCGAGGGGCGGCACACCGCCCCCACGGGCGGCCCGCGGGGGCGACGTATTCGGTGTCACGTTCTGCGAGAACCGGGCCACACTCGCGCTGGGGCTTATGTTAAAGTTGAAGCTGATGCTGTTGTTGAGCACCCCGCCGCCGCCGCCGCTGTAGCTGTTGCTGTTGTTGCTTGCCTGTTGTGGCTGTGGCTGCGGCTGCGGCAGCGCTGCCGTCGCCGGCTGCAGAAGCGACGTTGCCGGGGGAGGGGGCGAGAAAAGGTGATCGCGGTCCTTCTCCTTTTTGAGCGTTTCCTTGTAGAGCGCGTTGCTCGCGCTGCTCGCGCCCCCGTAGTGGCTGCTCATCTGCGATGGCTGCTGTTGTTGCTGCTGCTGCTGCTGGGCGGGAGGCGCGGGTTGCTGAGTCTGCTGCTGTGAGGCCGGTGAGTTGTGCGAGAGAGGGAGATAGGAGCTCTGCGCGCCGTACTGCTGCTGAGTCACGCGCTCCACCTCCCGCGCGTTTGGCATCGCGGAGCGGAGGGCCGGGGCGAGAGGGTTGTAATGCAGCTCCACCACCGCGATCGGGATTGGCTCGTCGTCGGCGCCGAAAAAAGCTTCCGCACGGTGCTCGTCGCCTTCCTCCCCCTCGTCATCGAGGCCGTCCTCGTAGTCGTACAGCTCGTCGCGGTCCTCCGTGTCGGACAAAGCCAACTCTCTCCCTCTGCTGCCGGGTCCGCCCTCCTGTGTGGGTGCAGACTGCTGCTGCTGCTCTTGTTTGGGGGGACTTGCACGCCGCCGGTGCTGCCGCCGCTGCAGGCGCCGCCGCTGCTCCTGCTGCAGCCGCTTCAGGAGAAGTGTGTAGAACGAAAGGACCTTTTGCCGGACTGCCGCTTCTTGCAAGTTCTTCAGTCGGCCTGCGCTGCCCCAACCATTGTTGTTGTTGTTGGTGTTGTTGTTGGCATTGTTGTTGTTTGTGGTGTTGCCCATGCTGCCGCCATCGCCGCCGTTTTCGTAGCCGCCCGCCATGGTGGAGGAGGCGGAGGCCGGCGACGAGAGCGGCGCGTAGCTGGTCGCGCGCGGGCTCCCGTGAATGGCGCCAACCAGCGGGCTCGCGGCGGCGCCGACGCCGGCCGTGCTGAAGCTGCGGCCCGTGCGCCGCATGACCGGCGACGCGCAGCTCGATGTGCCGGCGGAAGAAGTGCCACCGGCGCCCGCGTTCGTAGTGCCAGCATTCATGCCGCCCCCATTCGCATTGGAAAGGTTTTTGTTGTCGTTCGTGTTCACGATGGTGTGGTAGCCATTGCTGGTGTCCGTGTACGGCGGCGGCAGGAGGAGCAGGACGTACTTGTTGTTCAGGTCGCGCGTCGGCACCCGATACTCATACGGCTGGAACAGACTCTCGCTGTTGTAGTTGTTCAGCGTCGTGGTGTTGGTGTTGTTCATCGTGGTCGAGCCGGCGAAGTTGCGCAGCGCGAGGTTCAGGCTCGTGGCGGAGGCCCCGGGCGACAGGCAGCTCGCCGCCGCCGCCGCGGCGCCGCTGCCGCCGCCAGTGCTGAGGCTGTTGAGAAAGAGAGGCGAGAAAGTGCCCTCTGACGGCGGAGAGTAGCGGCCGCCCGCGGCGCAGTTGACGCTGTTGTACTTGCGCTTCAAGTTTGCGTCCTTGCTGCTGCCAAGGAGGCCGCCGCCGCCCGGCCGCACGACGGTGCTGAAGGCGGAGAGGACCTGCTGGAGGCCTGAGGGGGTGACCGGCGCTGGCCGGGTGGTGGGCGCGCCCTTGGGCGTGAGGGGCACCGCCGCCGCAATCGCAGCAGCGTCCGGCGACGGCGACGGCAGCGGCTTGTCCGCTGTGGTGTCCGCGTCGGTTGTTGCCGCCGCCGCCGGATCGGCGTGGCGGTCCTTCGTCTCGAGCGTGTCGGTGCCCTTGTGGGCGTCGGTGGTGGTGGCCGCGGCGCCGCCGACGACAGACTTACTCGGTGGCACCGTGTCCATGCGCTGGAAAAGAGAAGCCTTTTTGCGCGGCGGGATCTCGGCGGATGGCTCGCGGTCGCCCTCCCCCTCCCCCTCCCCTTCAACAGAGCCGGCAAGAGGGGCCACCTCCTCCCCTGCCGCTTTCTTCGCGTC
>AUXK01000295.1:0-10268 GCA_000482165.1 Strigomonas oncopelti | reverse complement strand
GAGCTCCATGATGGCATTGACGATATCGCCGCTGTTGTTCTTGAGCGCCTTGATGGCCTTGTTGCGCGACACGTTGGCCTGCGTCATGACGACGTCGATCTCCTTGTCCTGCAGGTCGCCGGCGTCGACGGCCTCGCCGTCGTCCTCGACCTCCTCGACCTTGGAGGCGCCGGCGTCGGCGGCCGCCGCGGTGACGTCGCTGGCGGCGCCGGACACGGCCGCGCGCGCGGCGGCCTCCTGCGCGAGGGCGCCCATGTTCTCCAGCTGCGCCTCGCCGAAGATGACGAAGGTGTTGGTGCCGGGGAAGCGGTAGACCTCCGGCTGCGCCATCGAGAAGGACAGCGCGCCGACCTTGCGCACGGCGACCTTGGTGATGTTGGCCTCCGGCTTGAGGCCCATCTTGGCCATCGCCTTGGTGTAGCGCTTGGACTGCTTGCCGGCCTGCGGCACCTCCGCCGCCTCCAGCTCCGGGATCTCCTCGTCCTCGGGCACGACCTGCTTGGCGTCTTCAGCGGACATGATGGATGGGATGGGGTGGGGTGGAGTGATAAAATCAAAGTAGTAAAATTGTAGAACTAGGGCGCAGAAAAAAAAAGAAAAAAGAACAGATAAGTGAATGAGAGAAGAAAAAGTACACAAAACATACACATATTGTATTTGCAAAAAAGCATCGGGGTAAAAGTAGTAGAAAAAACCTTTTTTTTTAAAAAGCTGTCAAAGTAAAAGTAATTGAAGGCCATTCGGTAAGTCAGGAAAGGTTATACATTTTTTCTATATATTTTTTTTATTGTTTTAATGTTCATGTTTATAAATAGATAAGCATGCTTTGACCTGTCAAGTTTTTTCAACGGTCACTTGCTTGCTTTTTTGTTGTTGTTGCTTGTCGATACTTTGTTAGTTGCGGTCAGCTTGACTAATCAATATTTTCTGCCGCCTCCTTTCTCTCACTCGCCGCCCCTTTAGTGGTTGTTTTTGGCGCCGCCGCCTGGGAACGCGACGAGGCGCGGCTGCCGCCGCGGCTGCTCGTGGCGGTAGCAAGTACAGCAGTGCGCTGGTCCGCCGTCATCAGCGGCGGCGTGCTGCTGCCGCTGGTGAAGACGCTGCCATAGGTGGAGACGCCGCCTGTGTTGTAGTCGTCCACGTAGGGGCGCGCGTGGCTGTGGCCGTGGTGGTAGTGGTGGGCCTCGCTGCTGCCGGCGCGGCTCCCCGCTCCACCGCCGCCGCCGCCGCCGGCGCCGAGCGGGTCGTCGCTGCCACTCCCGTTTCGGTGCCCTTGTGAAAAGGCGTCCGCTATCGTTTCCTTCGTCACGCACAAGGAGGCAACGAAGGCGATGAAAAACAAAAGCAGCGCAAAGCCGAACAGGATGAGAAAGGGGATGGAGGCCGTGAAGGCGCTGGGGGCGCTATGCGCATAGAAGAACGGGAAGTTCGGACTCTTGTTGTTCACCACATACTGGAGCTTTGCAGCCCAGAAACAAAGAGTGTACAGCACACACAGCTGGGGCAGAAAGTAAAAGAAGAGCTGGGAGAGGGTGTTGCCGCCGTCTTCTCCGTCCCCGGACGACATCGTGGACTGCTCCCGCTGGCGCTTGCTCCGCTTCGCGAGACGGTCGTTGATGTACGACGCCGCCGTCATGCAAAGGATGGAGAAGAAGAGAGGAGAAAAGATAACCCAGAAGGAGAGATAGGGGCCGCTGCTGGAGCGCACCGATTGCAAGCCGCGCTGGTAGCACAGCCACACGAAGAGGGCCAAGCACACAAAGTGCACCAAACGCACAAAGACAAAGAGAACGTACTCCCGCACGTAGCCCGGGCTCTTCCTTCGCTTCTCCTTTTGCCTACCAGAGCCGCTGGACGCATCGCCGTCGGGGTTGCTGGTGGTGGTGTCTGTGCTATTGTAGTTTGGCTGCCTCTCAGAGGCGAGCGGCTGACGCTCGCCCGCGGCGGTGGCACCCGCCGCATTGCCAAAGCTCTCGCTTTCGTCCTTGTCGAAAAATTCATCGGGGTCGCGGTACAGCTGCCGCTGCCGGGCGTAGGCGCGCGGCATGCACTCGTACACGTTGCGGCTTAAGTTGACGAGGCACCAGAACACACACAGCACGAATACGCCGGTGTAGCCCACCCACTCCGTGTTGTTCACCACGCCGCGGCCGCTGTTGATGGGCGAAATTATTCGGTTGAAGAGCGGGGCAACGAGCGAGACGCGGTGGTCAAAGACCGCCGCGGCGGCCGCCGGGATGACCACGCACGCAAGCAGAACCTCAATCCCCAGCGTCAGCGACGAGAAGTTGAACCGGCTTTGGTTCGATCGCAGCGTCGTCGCACAGTCGCGGCCGCAGGCGCAGCAGCAGCAGCAGCAGAGGTAGGAGAGGGAGACACGGCACCACTGGGGGAGCCCGTCGAAGAGGAGAAACGTGAGGCTGACGGTGAGGAGAAACGGGCTGAGCAGCCACAGCGGGATCCACGTGAAGCCCCAGCTCCAGAGAAAAGTTTTGTTGTTGCTAGTGCTGCCACTCCCCAGGTGGTAATCTGCCTTCCAGCAGGTAAAAAAAATGAGCAAAAAGCAGAGGAGAAAAAATAAAAAGGAGAAGAAGGCGACGAGACGGATGTACCGGACGTACTCCATCAGGTGCTGGAAAATGTACGTGATGGCGTCATCGTTGTTGTTCACAATTTCTTCAATGCCCTTTTTGCCAAACTGATCGTAAAACGCCCTCTTCTCCGGATCGCTCAAGATGCGATGGGCTTCGCCGATTTGTTGAAAGCGCACCTTCGCGCGGGCGATATCGTCGGCATCGCTCAGCTTTTGTTGTATCTTGTCAGGGTGGTACAGCAGAGCGAGGCGGCGGTACGATTGTTTTATTTCTTCCACGGAGCAGCGGCTGTCGACCTCGAGTGCCTCGTAGAGGCTGTTGCTGCAGGCCCGGCTGTGGTGGTAGGCGCTGTCCGCCTGCATGCTGCAGAATATAGATAAAAAATAAATAAATAAACAGATTATATGATGAAAGAAATAATGAATAGAAGGAGGAGAAGCTAAATGCAGTCAACAAAAAAAAGCAAACAGAAAAAAATAATAATAGGTGATGTGTTGAGGTAAAAAAAAAAATAATTGACTTAAATGTATGCTTGTATGTGTTAATTATAATGAAGAGTCACGGTGGTTGTGCCACAAAAAAAGAAGATAACAAAGGAGAGAATAACATATACTTTATTTCTTTCACTAAAGCAAAAGCAGGTGTATACATAATAAAAATAAATAAAAGACAGTACTAAAAAGAAAAATTATGTTGATAAGTTAATGTGATAGATATTGTTTAGGCTGCCATTGCAAAATTGTAAATGTGTGTATATATGTAAATATATGTATATAGTCGCATATGGGGCAAAGGCGATCACTACAAACAAAGTAAACAAAAAAAATTCGATACGGGAAAAAAAAAAAAAACCGAAAACAACACATGCTATTTAACGTAGCGTTGTATATTTATACTGACACAGGTAGATCTTTTTATATTTTTTTAGCAATTAAACTCAGATTGTTGTATTTTAATAAAATAAAGAATAAGACAAACGTGCCACCTTCTGTATATATATTTATATTGTCAGCGAGGCCGTGTTTGTAGAACATTACTGACTCGCCTGCCATTACCGGAGCTCGCGCCCGCTTTGCCGCTACCATAGCCGGCAACGCCTCCTGTCTCAGCCCTGCCGGCGCCGGCTGCTGCCCCGCCGTCGGCGCTCGCCGCCACCGCGTTTATCATGTCCGCGTAGGCGGCCATCACCGGGTGTGGCGATGGGCTGTGGCCGCGGAGGTCCTCCTCCGAGCGCGCGCCTGCGGGGAAGGCGTACCCAGACAACCGCGGCGTCGTCACCGACTGCGACGGCGCCGGCGAGTTGGACGGGGTGCCCCCTCTTTCTTCCGCGAGGGCGGAATCGCTGACGTTGGCGTCGGCGAGGCCGACGACCCACTGGCTGCGGCGCTGGTAAACGCTGTAGTTCGGCTGCCTCACCCCGCCGTCCTCCCGCGCGTAGAGTGCCTCCTCAAAGGCGTTGACGGCCTCCGCGAACGCGACCGGGTTCTTCCTCAGCCCCTCAGTCAGCACATAGTTGCTTGTGTTCTTCGTCGGGATGCGGCGCGTCGCCGCGTAGAAGCGGCGGAGCTCGCTGGGCGACATGCCGGCGTTTGTGATGGGCACCTTCCGCAGCGCCGACTCGCGGTCGCGCGCCGCGGTCCACTCGCTCGCCCGCCGCTGCTGCGCGCTCTCGAAGTGGCGAAGGCGGCTCGTGACCGTCTGCGCGGGATGTCGCTCGGGCCCGCGCGCGGCCCCGCCCCGCACCGTGAGCGGCGTGTGCTTCCACGTCTTGGCCTTCGCCCCGCCGCGGGCGTAGCGCGGCGGCGACCGCGGCGGCGTCCACACGCCGGGGTCCGGCCCCTGCGCCGCCTGCTGCTCCGGCCCCTCCTCCTTCTGTGAGCTTGACGCGCGGCGGTGGGTCGAGCCACGCTTCTTTTGGTGTTCGCGCGGTGAGGTGACCTCCTCCTCGTCCTCCGCCTGCGCGGGCGGCTCCCGCGGCGACGCGAGGCGCTCCCACGTCTCTCGGCGGTACACAGAGGAGCTCTTTCGCCGCTGCCGCGGCGCCGCGTCGTCGCCCTCCTCCGCGCCCTCGGCTGGTCGCCGCGGCGAGGCGAGCCGCTCCCACGTCTCTCGGCGGTACGTCGCCGGGCCGCCGTGGCTGTCGCGCCGCCCCTGCGCTGCCGGCGCACTCTCTTCTGCTTCTGGTTCTGGCTCGTGCGCTTGGCTGCTGCTGTTGCGACGGCGCAATGGTGGTGGTGGTGGTGCCGCCACCGCTGGCTGCTGCTGCTGCGGTGGCGCGGCGTCGTAGATACCTGCGTATGTATCATCGTTATCATCATCGTCGTGCTGCTGCGAATTGCGCCTTTCTTCCGATTCTCGCCTCTCCCGTCGCGTCGGCTTCGGCGGGCCTCGCGGTGAGGCCAGTCGCTCCCAAGTTTCTTTGCGATACACCGGCGACTCGGATCGACGACGCGGGGCCGACTTCTTCGGCACCGCGCGACGCTGCTGCTGCTGCTGCTGCTGGTGGTGCTGCTGCTTCTCGTACCGTCGCAGATTGTTGTTGTTGCGCGCAAAGTCTTTGCTGCTACGGTTCAGGTGGTCCTCCGCCATGTCGTCCTCGTACTGGTATTGGTGGGTCGTGTCGTGCGCGTGCGCGTCAGCCGCGACATCGCCGTCATTGTCGTCATTGTACCCGCCGTCGTCGTTCGGTCGTCCCCACTTCCCGTCTGCCCCGTCGTCATCGTCCTCGCCGCCGCTGGCGACGCCGCTGCTCACGGTGTGGCGCTGGTTGACAATGCTGACCTCCTTCTCATCCATTGAGACGCCGACGCTGACGGGGGAGAGCTCCTTCACGACCTGGTCGGGCTGCCCGCCGCCGTCCTCTCCTCTGGCAGACGGCGCCTGTGCCACCTGGAAGATCGGCAGACTGTCCTCGTCTTCGTCCTCATCGTCGTTCGTGTCAGTGTAGATGTGCTCGCTGCTGCCGTGCTGCTCCTGTTGTTGTTGTGTTGGTGGTGGTGGTGGGGGGTGTGACTGCGGCGAAGGCTCCGCCTCTTCATCCACGGCGGCCGCTCTGGCAGCGTTCTTCTTGATGTTGTTGAAGCCGTTGTGTCCTGCCGGCTCGCCAAGTTCGGAGGAGTGCAGTGAGTCATCGTCAAAGTCGCCCCCCGGCTCGCTTGCGCCTTCGTCGCCGGTGTTGTTGTTGTTATTTTTCTTGTTGTTGTTGTTGGGCGCGTCGTACGTGCTGCTCAGATTTTGCTGCAGCTGCTGCTGCTGCTGCTGCGGGTTGCTGGACAGGAAGGAGCGTGGCGAGCGCAGCGGGGCCTCGTTGGTGGGACTGCTGTCGTTGTGGTGGTGCTGGTTCGTGTCGTTGTTGCTGGTGTGGTTCCGCGGCGTGCTGGCGTCATCGCTTTCGGGGAAGCTGAGAAGATAGGAGAAGGGCGACCCCGCCCCGCTGCTCTTGGTCGACTGCCGCTCGAAGTTGGGGTTCATATGCTTCAGCCCACTCTTGCGGCGCGCCGCCTCGGCGAGCACCCTGTCCCCCTCCGTCGGCTCCTCCTGCACGGCGGGTGGCGGTGGCGGCGGCGGTGGGGGCCGCCGCGCCTGCGAAGGGCTCCTGCTGCTGCTTTTGCCGTCGTTGGCCTTCGGTGACGCCGGCTTGGCCGCCGTGCGCGTGATTTCTGGCGGCTCACTGCCGCGGGCTCTGGCAGGGGTGCGCGAGTCGGTCCTCGTGCTGCTGCTGCTTTTGTTTCGACTAGGCGTCGAGCTGTCGAGTTGCGGCGGCGGCGACGTCACGTGCGGTTGTTGTTGCTGCTGCTGCTGCTGCTGCCCCTGCGGTGGCTTCTTCACAAACCGGGCGTTGTTGCTGTGGCGTGTGTACCCGTGTGCGCCCGGTGCCTTGGCGGCCCGCGCGGCCGCGGGCGGCTCCTCCGCCCCTTTGTGGGAGCCCCCCACCTTGCCGCTGGTGCTGTTCTCCAGCGGGGTCCACGGCGGGTACAGCGGCTGCGGCGTCGCCTGCTCCGGCGCGGCGCTGAGGCCCTTCTCAGCCGGGCTCGTCCGCCGCCGCTTGTCTCCGCCCGCGTCGGTGGTGGGCTTGTCCGCGCTCTCCTCCCCCTCCGTTCGCTGACGCGCGCGAGAGCTGGCGCTACGGTCGTCGGGGCTCAGAACGTATGTGGTGTTCTGCGCGCTCATCGGCACGTAGACGTAAGCATCATCGTCGTCTTCGTCGTTCGTCGTCGTCGGGGCTGCATTGCCGGCGTGACTACGGGTGGGCAAAGCTTGTTCAATGGCCTTGTTGCGACTACTTTGCTTGGGCGGTGGCGAGGACGCTGCGGCGGTGGTGACGGGCTTTTCTGCTTCCGGCATCTTCGTGCTCTTGCTCTTGCTTGATTCGTACGGGTTGGCGTGCACTGTCGCGGAGGTCAAATTGGCTTTATCAGATTGTTGTTGTCGCTGCGGCTGCTGCTGCGACGGCGACGGCGACGGCCGCTTTTTCATCGCGACCGCTGGCATCGTCGCTGCTGCCGCGTCCTTTACTATATGCCTGTTGACACTTCCCCTTTCCTTGTCCAACATAATCACTTCCTCCTCCCCTCGCGACGGCTTCTCTGGCCTTTTTTCTTTTACGTCCTGATGGGCCGATGATGCGGTAAAGGTAGTTCTATTTTCTTCTTCTTCCTGCTCGTCTGCGCCCTCGCCGTTGCGGCGAAGATCAACTATTTTTAACAGTGGCAGCAGCGCGAGGGGCCCGTCGTGCACCTGCACGAGGTCGAGCACCTGCTCAGCCCCCGCGGCGCCAATGCGGTTGTCCGACAAAAGCAGGCACGTAAGCGAGCTCGTCAGGAGGTCACTACGGGTGTGAGACATGTACACAGGAATGTCCAACAGTAGGCTCTTCTTTTTCTTTTGTGGTCGCTGCACAGGGGCGCCATCCGGACTACTACTACTACCATCTGTACCCCTGCCGTCACGAGTGTGGACGCTGTCGAAGATGGCAAAGTCGTTCCGTTGCGCGCCGTCTTCGCCAGAAATCAAAACCATATTTCCCGTCTCACGCACAATACTCAGCTCCTTCTCCCAGCTGTCGATCGGTTCACCGGTGCGGCTGCCGCGGAGTTGGGTGTCGCCATCGACAGTGCCACTAGTGCCTGGCAGCTGCCGCGTGCGCGGCTCCTCCGCCTCCTGCTCGCGTCGCGAGATGCGCTGGTGGACTTGCTTTTGCTGCTCGACCACGACGACGTATTGCCGCACGCGGTGGGCGCGCTGCAGCCAGTCCTGCAACAGCGCCAGCGCCACCGGCTGCGTCAGCTGGTTGTCGCGCAGGTCGAGGAGAAAAATGTGGGGGAAAGGGGCCTCGCTGAGGGTCCAGATCGCTTCGTCTTCTCTCCCGCTGCTATTCCGCGCAGCCCCTCCCGCCCCCTCGCTCATCCCATTTTGCTGGTGGTCTCTCTGTTGCTGCTGCGAGCGACTTGTGCGGCTGGTGCTCATGCTCGCCGTCGGCGTCGTCGTCGTGATGTGCTTCTCCAGCGCGTAGACCAGGCTAGAGAAGAAGAAGGAGAGCCCGCTGAAAAAGCGCTGCAGCGGCTGCGCGGCGAGCTGGCCGGGCTGGTGCGGGTCCGCAAGGCGAGCGCCGAGACACACAGACGGGTCGACGACAAGGCCGAGCCGGTTGTGGCACACACTCTGCAGAGTGCGCTTGAGCTCTTTTTGAATTGTATTCTGCATCGCCTCATTTCCGAGTGCGTACGAGAAGCAGCTCGGGACAAGAAGAAAGACGCGATTTTGGGTCAAGTCATCCTTGTGGATGGGATTCACCTTGATGCGCTCCACCGCATACTGCGACACCATCCTCACTGCACTCTTCGACGTCATGAGTCGAATTTCAGAGTAGAACAGTGTGTTGCTTTCTTCCCTCTTGTCGGCCGACGTCGGCACTATGTCCCCGTCGTCTATCCAGGCGAAGCGCTCGTACGTTTTCTGGACCGGCGTAGGCGCCGGTACAACGGTCTGGAGCACAATGGAAAGATCACTTCCCATTGCTCCTTCTCTATATCGATTTCTTTTTTTTTTCTTTTTGNGTACAAATGAAAAAAAAAAAAACGAAAAAAGTATAATTGTTTGTATTTTGCGATACGGTAGAAAAAAATGCTTACTAAAACGGAAAACAAATTTTTGTGCGTGAAGAGCCAGTTGTTAGTTTCGCAAGACTGCATTACGCGACATAGAATAACATATGAAATATGTGAGCAGGATAGAGAAAGAAATAATAAAAAATCTAAAAGCATAGAGAATAAACCCACGCCGCGCGCGAGGTGAATGTCTTTTTTTTGTGTCTGCTTGTTATAGCGTGTGTGTGTGTATACAAGATAGAAGTTGGAAATATGTACATGAGGGGGTAAAAAAGCAAACGAGAAATGTAAGCATCCATTGAGGGACAACATTGGAGGAGCCAAAGCAAAAATGGCAATCAACGACACATTCGCCCCAGCGCAACTGAACGACGACAAGCAACAACAAGAACAGCAAATAAAATAAAACACAAATAGAGAAACGTTATCTTTTTGTGTTGTTTCTGGTCGTTTTATTTATTGTTTTTTTCGTCTTATTTATCTTCAATCCTCTCTGCTCATCTCTTTATAAGTCGTACTTGCGCTCCGTGAAGTTGGTGTGCTTGCCGAACCGCGTCGCCGCCTGCGGGTCCGCCGGCGTCTTCCCGTGCACCGTCATCGTCTTTCCTGTGTTCGGGTTGCCGGTGTACACGGTGACCGCCTCGTCGCCCAGGTAGTCCTGTCGCAGCTCGTGCACCGTGTCGTTCCTCTTGCTTGTGTTGAGGAACTGGTCAGTGGTGCAGTCCGGTGCCTGATCGCTGATTGTGCTCTTGTACACAGAGGTCGTGCGGTCATCACCGAGCTCGCTCAGGCCGCCGCGGGCGCCGCCGACGCCGCCCTCGCGCTTGCTCGTCGTCGTCGCGCGCAGCTCGGCGCGCTGCGCGTCGTCGGCGGCCTTCTCCTCCGCGGCGTCGGCGAGCGCCTGCTGCAGCAGGCGCTGCGAGCGCGCCCCCATCTCGGGCCGCCGCAGCTGCTTCACATCGCTCGAGTTGGCGTTGAAGTCGGCGCGCTGGGTCGTTCCGAGGTGGCGGTTGTCGGCGTCGGCGGCGGTCACGGTGAGGTACGGGGAGCTGTTGAGGCTGCCCTCGTAGTGCCCGTTGCCTTTGTCGCGGATGACATCGAGGCTGGCCGTATCGTTGAAGGTGGGCTTGCCGCCCCCCGCGGCGGCGCTGCGCTCCTTCGCCACACGCTCGCGCTGCAGCATGTCCTGCTCCAGCGCCTCCTCCTCCTGCCAGTTGCCACAAAGGACGCGGCGGCTGCCCTCGGTGGGGCGGCTGCGGTTGTACTTCTTCTCCTCGACCCACGTGCCCTGCGGACAGGAGGTGTCCATGGGGATGTAGGGCTTGTGCGCCTTGTCGAAGCTGTCCATGTTTTTTTAATGTATATATGTATATATGTTTATATAATTATATTAATACACCCTTTTTGACTGTTTACTTTCTTTTTTGCCCTTGTGCTTTCCTTCCAAAAGATCTAGTGTTTTATAAGAGAGAAATAGAAAAGGAGAGAGAGAGGGAAGGGTGAGTATAAAAAAGGAATGAGACAACACAATTTTTTTCCCTTTTTTGTTAGTAGTTGTGCCTGCTTG
>AUXK01000294.1:0-10272 GCA_000482165.1 Strigomonas oncopelti | reverse complement strand
AATTATTTGTGTTAAAATTGAGTATTTGTGTTTGAGTGTTCTTTTTCTTTCACTTCTCACAGCGTAACAGAAAAAAACAAAAAGAAAAGTGGAACTTTTGATGATGCCCCTCCACATAAGCAGTAATTTGTTATATTTTTTTGTTTTTTCTCTAACAATAATTATTACAATCAAGCAAACACATTATTAAGCATAAAGGAAAAAATAAATATTTTTTTCTCTTTTCTCCAGCGCTATTATCGCTGTATTTATATCCATATTATCTCCATGTGCGTGTGTGCGTGTTGTTGAGTGTGTGTGGATCAATATTTATAAATATATATGCATCTATCTTTTTTTCCCTGTCAATTATTCTTTTTCTTGTCTGTATGCATTGATTCTTACTTAAATTATGTGAAAGCCCCTTTTCTAAGTTCGCTTTTTTTCCGCGCGCGTCGTAAATTGCACGCAAACACATCATTATAATTTCTGTGTGTTTTTTTTTTTCCCGTGACTAGTAAAATGTCAAACGCAAACTTGATGCGCGAGGCATTTGAGCTGCTTCAGAAGGACGGTGTTATCCCCAAAGCTTCTGTCCCCACGGCGCTCAGAGCTGCTGGACTGAACCCGAGCGAGGAGAAAATTAAAGAAATCATGGCCACCGCCACAGACCTCGACATGCCTGCGTACGAAGCCCTCGTCGCGAAGTACAACGACAAGGACGACACGGCTGAGGCGGTCAAGGAGGCGTTTAGAGTGTTTGACAAGGATCTCGACGGGACCGTTTCGGTGGCAGACTTTCACCACATTATGACCACAATGGGTGAAAAGTATCACGAGGAGGAGTTTCGCGATTTAATTCATGGATTTGAAGACAAAGGCTTTATCCACTACGAAGATTTTGTAGACAAAATGTTAGCCCCGTTTACTGCACTGGGCAACAATGACGATGTGAAGTAACGTCTTTTTTTTTTTCTGTTTTTTTTCTCCCCTACAAGCCTATGCACGCTTTTGAAGTGCGTAATTACGTATTTTTTCTGTTCACTTTTAGAGTTTATTTTTTTAAAAAAGAAACAAATGTTTTTGCACATGCATGTAAACTAGCCTTTTTTACATAAACGCTTCAGGATCCCGCAATTCGTTTCAGATTCTTTATTATTATTATTCCTTTCTCGATAAATCTTGTACTTCTCTTTCAATGCTACTTAAAATATAAGCACACGTAATCTTTTCCTCTGCCGTTGTCTATTGTATCACGCCGAATATTTTTTTTTTACTTAGTAAGCAAATTAGCACAAACACATATATATATATATATATATATATACTTGAACAAACAGTTTTTGTATTAGTGTAGTTTACATTCTTTTATTATTGTAGTGGTATTTCGCTGCTATCTGTGCGCGCCAATGGTGAAAGTCAAAACAATTAGCCGCTCGGAGCTCGCCTGGACAAAAGATCGCTCTAGCGAGGTGCCCAAGGCGAATCGCAACTATGACCCCAAGTTCAATCCGATGGCCAAGCAAGTGGAGTTCACGCGCGCGGTGAAGGCCGCGAAGCTGGACCGCATGTTTGCGAAGCCTTTTGTAGCGTCTCTAGGGGGACACCAGGACACGATTCAGTGCATCGCAACGGACAACACGAGCTTGTCGACGGTCGTCACCGGCGCGGTAGACGGAGGCCTTATTATTTGGGACGTCATGACTCGAAAGGTGAAGGTGCAGGTCGATGCACACAGGCACTCCATCGATGGCGTCACCATTTCCCCCGACGGCGTGGCCTGCTTCTCGGCGTCGCGAGATAAGGTGGTAAAGATGTGGGACCTCGATGTGGAGCCCGACAAGACGCCCGAGCCCGTCGCAGAATACCTCGGCGAGTTTCCCTTCTCCTCCATCGACCACCACTTCCACAAGTCGAACTTTGTGACCGCGTCAGACATTGTCAACGTGTGGGACGTGAACCGCACGCAACCGTTGCAGAGGTTTTCGTGGGGCGACGAGACGGTGACGTGCTGCCGTTACAACAAGGTCGAGACAGACCTCGTGGCGTGCTGCATGGCGGACCGCGGCGTGTTTCTGTATGACACCCGCACGCAGTCGGCGCACAGCAAGGTTGTCTTAGAAATGCGCTCCACATCGGTGTGCTGGAACCCGATGGACCCCAACGTGTTCGTCACAGGCTGCGACGACCGGAACTGCTACCTCTTCGACATCCGTCTCCCTGGCCGTCCGCGCAACGTGTTCCAAGGCCACATCAAGCCCGTCTCCTCCGTCGACTTTGCCCCGACCGGGCACAAGTTTGTTGCCGGCGCGCAGGACTGCACCGTCCGCATGTGGGACATCAACCAAACGACCAAGTCGGAGTCGCAGGACATGTATCACACGAAGCGGATGGCGCGCGTGGTGGCGGTCAAGTGGTCTCCCGACAACGCCTACATTTACAGCGGCAGCGAGGACTGCAACCTGCGCATCTGGAAGGCGGACGCGAGCAAACCGGTGCGGCCGTTTCGCGGCCCCGAGAAGCACAACTTTGACTACATGCGAAAGCTCAAGGACAAGTACTCCAACTTTGTTGAGGTCAAGCGCATCACTAAGCAGCGCAACACGCCGAAGCATCTCAAGAAGCAGTCGCAGCGGCTGAAGAAGTCTGGCAAGCGGGAGCTGGTCAAGGAGATGGCGCGCAAGAGGACCGAGAATGTGGCGCCGCTGACGAAACGCAAGACATACGAGTACGTCGATTGATAATCATAATTTAAACCAACCACAACAGCAAAAGAAAAAAAAAAAGGGATTATAAAACGCTCGCAACAACAACGACAACAAAGTAATACGTTTTGCCCTCCTTTTTTTTCTCATAATCTATTTTACACTTGTATTTTTTTTTTTTCTCTTTCTTTATTTTTGTTTTGTTCTCTCCGATTAACCGCACACTTGATAATACACGTGCACGATGCTTTTAAATTAATAAATACACACACCCACACCTACAAATGTACACAGACCAGCACTCTGTTGTATTGTCTAAAAGAAAAGGGGCTTATCCTCTCCGTCAGTGTTTCGTCCCCCTTTCCCCGCCCCCTTCCACCCCTCTGTTTTAATCTATATATATGAAAGACGCTTCGTTAGAGCATACAACATCTCTTACCATTTCTACTTTTGCTCCCTTTTCCCTCTTCTGTTATCTATTTCTATGATTATGATCAAAGGTAATTACAAATTGTCTAGAGTAACGCAAGTGTTGTCAAGCAGAGGGAATGTCCGAATTGTCCCGTTATTGCTTCACGGTTGAGTACTTCGACCCACAAGCCAACCTGACGCGAACGTATAGTTTTCTGTATTATTTGACGGACAACACGATAGAGATGTTTGACATGAAGACGAAGCGGGCCTTTTTGAAGCGCTGCGCCTATCCCCAGCTGCAGCTGAAGGAGCTTTACGTGGGTGCCACGATCAGCGTGTACTCGCGCCCGCTCAAGATAGTGGACTACGGCGACGAGGCTACGCGCAAAAAGCTCAGCGCCAACTCTGCCGAGATCATGGTGGCCGTGTCCGAGGGCGGGCTGCTGCAGGCCGGTCGTGTCATCGAGTCCCTGTCGACCAACAACTTGCTCCTCAAGAATGTGCGTCTCGTCGACATTCCTGCCGACATAGCCAGCGCGATCCACACAAGCCCGCGCTGCCTGCTCATCGTCGTCAGCGGCTCCGATGCCAGCGAGAAGGCCGGGGCGACGGCGCAAAAGTTTGCCGGCGTGGTGTCGCGCGTGGACCCGCAAGTTGCGCAGATCCTCACTGATTTGGTTTTAGGCCCCGGCAAGACCACCGCGGTGATGCAGAACTGCTCCGTCTGCGTCGTGAAGCCGCACGCGATCACGGCTTGTCAGGAGGGCCCCATCCTGCAGCAGCTTATAGATGAGGGCTTCCTCATCAGCGCGGTGGGCTTGTACACCATGACGCCCGCCGACGCGGACGACTTCTTAGAGGTGTACAACGGCGTCGTGCCAGAGTTCAAGAAGCTCGTGGAGCAGATGTCTAGCGGCCCGTGCCTCGCCATCGAGACGTGCGCGGAGAACTGTGTTGCGGCACTGCGCGCCGTGTGCGGCCCGCTCGACCCCGAGGTGGGACACGCCTTGTTCCCGCACACGATTCGCGCCAAGTACGGCGTGGACCGCGTGCGCAACGCCGTGCACTGCACAGACTTGGAGGAGGACGGCCCTCTCGAGTCCGAGTTTTTCTTCTCTCTTCTGCAGAACAAGTAGGAGGGCACAAGGTACACGGCACGCACGGACCAAGGCAAATACTGGCGCTTACCCATGGGAGCGAAGCGCGTCGCGTGCGCACACGTAGACACATACGTACACAAATATTTATATACATACTTTGCAAACAAACAGGCAATGGAAAGGAGACAGTATTGTGCCCTTGTGTGTGCTTGTATGTGTGTGCGTGTTTGCGTGTGCGCGCAGGCTGCAACATTTTTTTTTTTGCGCAGCAGTTCCGCATCGAGATGTATCTTTTTACGTGTAATTGTACCGTTTATTTTTTTGTTCTTCTATTTTTTTTTTGTATCCATTGGGTCGGTGATAGAGTCTTCTTTCTTTTTTTTTTTTTTTTCTGGCTTTGACTTTTTGTTTCGTTGTCTTTTTTGATGTAATTTAAACCTCATAAAATATGTATTTGTTCATGTTCTATTAAAAAATTGATGCCCTTTACATGCCGTACCTTTTTGTTGTTGTTGCTGCTGTCGTTGTCATTGCCGCAGTCGTTGCTTCTTCACCTCTTGTTTTGCTTACATAAGCTGTACTCTTTCGCAGTTCTTTCATTCCTCCTTCTTCGTTAAATACTGCCTATTTGTCACCCCCTCCGTGCGCTTTTCTCTCGTGCCTGCTACTCTCTCTCTTCTAAGTCCTTGTGAATATAAACTTATTCGTGTACACACACACACACATACGCACATCATTTTTTCTTCACGTATAGAATTTTTTTTTTTCTACTGATTCAAAAAGTAAATAAAAAACCTAAGCCTACACGTAATTTTTTTTTTTTTTTCGAATTTTACGACGATGATTCAACCGCAGCTTATTCTACTTCGCGAAGGCACAGACACCTCCCAGGGCAAGCCTCAGCTCGTCAGCAACATCAATGCTTGCATCAACATTGTCGACATGGTCAAGACGACGCTCGGCCCGTGCGGGATGGACAAGCTCATTCACAACGGTAGGGATGTCAACATCTCGAACGACGGGGCGACCATCATGAACCTGCTGGAGATTGAGCACCCCGCGGCGAAGTGCCTCGTCGACATTGCCCGCGCGCAGGACGACGAGGTGGGCGACGGTACCACCTCCGTCGTCGTCCTGGCCGGCGAGCTTCTGAAGGAGTCGAAGCAGAGCATAGAGGACGGCATCGCCCCCCAGGTGATCATCAAGGCCTTCCGCGCAGCGCTCAGCGTGGCCATGGAAACGCTAGACAAGCTGTGCGTGCCCTTCTCCAAGGAGGAGGACGCCAGCCACGAGGACCTCATCCGCTGCGCCGAGACGGCGCTGAACTCCAAGCTGATCAACTCGGAGCGCCGCTTCTTCGCCGAGATGGCCGTCCGCGCGGTGACGACGCTCGACGACGACATGAACCTCGACATGATCGGCATCAAGAAGGTGACCGGCGGTAGCATGAAGGACAGCGTCCTCGTCGACGGCGTTGCCTTCAAGAAGACCTTCTCGTACGCCGGCTTCGAGCAGCAGCGCAAGAAGTTCGACAACCCCAAGGTGCTGCTCCTCAACATCGAACTAGAGCTCAAGGCGGAGAAGGACAACGCCGAGGTGCGCCTCAAGGACCCGAAGCAGTACCAGTCCATCGTCGACGCGGAGTGGAAGATCATCTTTGACAAGCTGGACAAGTGCGTGAAGTCGGGCGCGAACGTGGTGCTCTCCCGCCTGCCCATCGGCGACCTAGCGACGCAGTACTTTGCGGACCGCGACATCTTCTGCGCGGGCCGCGTGGCCGTGGACGACATGAGCCGCGTGGCGCTGGCGACTGGCGGCGTGGTGCAGTCCTCCCTCAACAACGTCCCCGCCGAGGTGCTCGGCAGCTGCCAGCTCTTCGAGGAGCGCCAGGTCGGCGCGGACCGCTACAACTTCTTCACCGGCTGCCAGAACTCCAAGACCGCGACCATCATTCTCCGCGGCGGTGCGCAGCAGTTCATCGAGGAGGCCGACCGCTCCCTGCACGACGCGATCTGCATCGTGAAGCGCGCCATCCGCACCGGCTCCGTCGTCGGCGGCGGCGGCGCCGTTGAGATGGAGCTGAGTAAGGTGCTGCGCGAGTACTCTCGTACGATCCGCGGCAAGGAGCAGCTCGTCATCTCCGGCTACGCGCGTGCGCTCGAGATCATTCCGCGCCAGCTCGCCGAGAACGCCGGCCACGATAGCACCGACACGCTCAACAAGCTGCGCCAGAAGCACTACGTAGACTCCGAGGAGGGTCGCTGGTTCGGCGTCGACGTCGTCGACGGCGGCGTGTGCGACACGTTCGCCCACTTCGTGTGGGAGCCCACGCTGGTGAAGCGCAACGCCCTGCAGAGCGCCACCGAGGCCGCGTGCCTCATTCTCTCCATCGACGAGACGATCACGAACCCCGACTCGGAGACGGCCAAGAAGAAGGCGGCGGGCGGCGGCGTTGGCGCTCGCGGCGGCATGGCGATGAGCAAAGCGGGTATGGGCGGCATGTTTGCCGGCGCCCCCGGTGTCGCCAAGTACAAGGGCGGCCGCGGCAAGTAAGATAGCGGAGAAGAGGGAAACGGAAATAAACTAAAAGAAATAAAAGAAAAGAAAGCAACAACAACAAATACTACAAGTGTAAAAATAAAAATAGAAAATTGACAAACGTCGAAGAGCTTGGAGAAAGAAAATATATAAAATATTCCAAAAGGCCAATTTCTTTTTTGCATCTATAGAAATAAACAAACACAAAAAGAAAGGAAAAAAAGTGTAAAAAGAAAAGTTTGTCATATTATTAAGGCTGACTATCCTTATGTATGTGGAGGAAGAGTTTTTCTTTTCCGTTTTTCTCTTCCGTAGGTGATTTTTGTTTTGTCCTTCAGAATGCGTGCGTATATATATATTTACACATATAAATATGAAGGCTGTCTGAAAATAATTATTACAAATGTGCACCGTTGCCGTGCATGCTGTTCCGCCTTCTCGCCCTATCGTCGAAGCCAGCGCAAGGCGCGAGGCTACCGGAGCAGAAGAGGTGTGACAACGTTTAGATTTAAATAAAAAATAAAGTAAAATAATACAAAATGAAAAAAGAGTTATAAAAGTCGTGTTTTCTTCTCCTCCTTGTTTTTTATTGATTTATAACTCAATACTTTAATATAATATATATATATATATATATTTTATATACTTCCATCGCATTGCATTGCAAACAAAAAAATACCACTGGAAATGACAGTAGGAGTCATGCTTACAAATATATTTACTTGGACTAATTTTCAGCTCGCACACACGATTCCACTTGCGCACGTCTCTTCTCTTTGTCTGCCTCTTCTGTATCAATTCGCTTTTTACAAATACATTCACGTGTTTTTTAGTATACACAAACACATTTATAAGTACACCGAAGTTTCGTAGGTACGCACGTGCCGTGATTGAGTTTGTCATCACCACCATCATTACCACCATCATCATCACCCCTTCCTACTTCACACACACACTTTTATCTTCGGTGTGTTACACACTTTGCGCAGTTGCTTTCTGTGAGGATGCTGCGCCGCACCTTCAACTGTCTTCCCTGGTGGAACTTCCAGACTGAGCACCGGCAGCGGTGCGTGCTCATGTACGGCGGCTCGCGCTCCAAGCAAACGTACAACGCGAACCATCGTGTGTACATCAAAAAGTACCGCCGCAACGCCTTCCCGAACCGCACCCGGCACCACTGGGCGGTGTCCATGACGGGCGTGCTGGGGCAGCGCCCGCGCCGCATGCCGTGGCCGTACGACCTCACCTCCATGATCTTCAACCAGCCGCGCCAAGGGTCGGACAAGATAGGCTACGTGGTGGGCACCAGCATGCTCAAGACGGCGGTGATAGCAACCAACCACATGGTGTACTACCCAAAGTTCAACCAGCGCGTGTCGCGCACGAGCCGCTTCTTCGCCCACGACGAGGACCTGGCCTGCGTGGAGGGCGACCTCGTGCACATCAAGCAGTGCCGCAAGATCAGCAAGTACAAGCACTACTACGTGTTTAGCATTTTAGAGCCCAACGTGGAGGGGCGCGAGCGGCTCAAACTGGGGCTCAAGGCGGTGCCCCCGCCCCTCTTCGGCTTCCCGGTCTCGCGCCGCGTGGTGAAGCTCAACCTGACCAACTCGGAGGGCACCAAGGAGAAGCTAGCGGCGGCGATCCAGGAGCACGTGCAAGACGCGTACCGGTTTGCGGGGCCGACGCCCGACCAGCCCCGCGCGAAGCTGACCGACGCCGTCTCCTTCGACGAGGCGAACCGCATGATCGCGCCCAACGCCCCTGCCTCCGCCGCGCTTCCGTCCGGCGAGGACGGGGAGGAGCAGACCTACCTGGGCGGGCACGAGGAGTTCACCGAGGTCGATGCGGACAGCAGGCAGAAGAAGGGAGAGGACTACTGGATGAACCTGCAGCCCAAGGACAAGTACGATTACAAGAATCTCAAGAAGTCCCCTTAGTAGCAGCAGCAGCGGCATTGAGCAATTGTTGCGGTCTTTTTTATTTTTGATCGCTTTCTTTTTGTGCTTTCTGGTATACAATTGTCTACACACACATACATATATACATACATACATGCATACACGCAGTAAAAAAAACGAGTTTGGCATGTGCGTTTTTGTATTTGTATGTGTGTGTGTTTGTGTGTAAGTGTGTGTTTGTGTATTTGTGCGTGTGAAAAAGGAGGGCCACTTTTGTTAAAGGCGTCTTTTTGTGGTTGGCTGTTTTCACTCTCTTTCTCGTTTTGTTACACCTCATAATAACTAAAAAAAGACAAAGAAAAAGAAATGATTGCGATACTAGTAGTGGGCATTTGGTAGCATGCGCGTACCCTTTTGTTCTGATCTGTATGGTCCTAGGCCGACTACTTTCACTTGATTCAGCATGTACCATGTAAGCAATCTCTCCCATCCTTTCCCCCCCCCTCCTCTCTCTCTTTCTATTTTTTTCTTCATCTTTTCTCTTTCTTTGTTTGCCTTCACTTTTTTTTTTTGTAAACCTACGCGTCTCTTATCAACAAGAAAAGGTGAAGAATATCGAAGATTACGCACATAAGCAGTAAAAAAAAATTATATTATTTCATTATTAATTTGTGTTTTTGCCCTGTTGCAATGTCCACTCCCGGCTTCAGTTTCGAAAACGTTCAGCGCAATCTGAACCTCGAAAAAGACGGCTTTAAGCCCCCGCGCACCCTCAAGACTGGCACCACCATCGTCGGCGTGGTGTACAAGGACGGCGTAGTGCTAGGCGCCGACACGCGCGCGACGGAGGGCAACATCGTGGCCGACAAGCGGTGCCGCAAGATCCACTACATGGCGCCCAACATGATGTGCTGCGGCGCCGGCACAGCGGCGGACACGGAGGCGGTCACCAACATGATCTCCTCGGAGCTCGCGCTGCACCGCCTCGAGACGGGCAAGGAGTCCCGCGTGTCGGAGGCCCTGACGCTGCTCAAGCGCCACCTCTACCGCTACCAGGGCCACGTCAGCGCCGCCCTGGTGCTCGGCGGCGTGGACGTCGGCGGCCCGTACCTGGCCACCATCGCTCCGCACGGCAGCACGGATAGGCTGCCGTACGTCACGATGGGTAGCGGCAGCATTGCTGCCATGGCGGCCATGGAGACAGGCTACAAGGACAACATGACGGTGGAGGAGGCAAAGAAGCTCGTGGCGTCGGCGATCCGCAAGGGTATCTTCAACGACCCGTACAGCGGAACCCAGGTGGATGTGTGTGTGATTACGAAGAACAAAACGGAGCTTATTATCGGGTACGAGAAGCCGAACGAGCGCACCTACCCTCGCCAAACAATCAACCTCCCGCCCGGCACAACCAAGGTGCTGCGTGAGGAGATTCGCCACCTAGTTGACATTGTGGAGGTGTAAAGAACGTGCACACATTACTACACACATATTCCTATATATATATATAAAAACATAAATAAATATATATTTTATACCCGTATATTTATTGTATTAACTTTTTTTGTACTTTCTTAAACGTAAAAGTAAACTTAGTATAGTAAAAGAAAAAGAAAAAAAAAGAAAAGAAAGAATTAC
>AUXK01000293.1:0-10279 GCA_000482165.1 Strigomonas oncopelti | reverse complement strand
GCGTTTCAAAAACAATTATAAAAAGAAGAACAATTGAAAAAGAAAGGCGGCAACCACAATCACAGACGGAGACTTGTACAAAGAAGGTTTCGCGTCTTTTATACACATTTAATAAATATAACCGCATTTCTATATTTAAATACTTTTACATAAACTTTTAATATATATATTTTTTTCTTTTCTTCTCATGACGTCGGAAAATCAGAAAGCTTGAAGACGGGCAGCCCCGCCATGTGCGCGGCGAGGTCGGCGTCGACCTCCGTCCCCCACACCTTCTCTGGCAGCTGCACGCTCTTGTCAAAGTTGTAGTAGTTATCACTGTTCACGATCCAGTCGGAAAAGAGGAAGTAAGAGCCGCGCAGCAGCTCGGCGGCGTTGGGGCGGCGCGCGGGGTTCACGTCGAGGCACCACCGCAGTATCGTTTGGCTTTCGGTGGAGAGAAACGAAGGGAGAGTAATGTAACACTGCGGGACGTTATTATTATTATTACTATTGTTATTATTTGCTTGATTTTGGTTTTGGTTTTGGCTGGTACTATTTTCCATGTTGTTCTGACTCCGAACGCGGTCAAGCTCGCCGTACACCGTCGTGTCTTCTTCCATCTTTTTCTCATACCACTTTTTGATGATCAGACCAATTTTTTCGTTTCGCTGGAACTTTTGCATTTTAGTTTTCGGTTTGCTGGCCAACACCTCTTTCAAAGTGACACCCGTTTTACTATTACTATTATTATTATTATTATTGTTATTATTGTTCGTATCATTGTCCGCATTGGTGAACGTGGCATTATTATTTGCTGAGATGGCAATAGAGTATATAGATGAGCCGAAGCAAAAGTCAAACACGTTCCCGTAGTCGGAAACCAACTCCAAAAAGGTCATCGCAAAAGCATAAATGTCGCTCTTCTCTGAAAAATTTTTACTCGCCCCGGTGTTGTAGCTGTTGTTGTTGGTGTTGGTGTTCGCCACGCCCACCTGCAAAACCTCTGGCGCCGCGTGGGACGCCTTTGTGTAGTAAAACAAGGGCACTTGATTAATATGAATAGCATTATTATTATTATTATTATTATTATTACCCGCGCCGCTCGTCTCGAAGCACTGCAGGCCCAAAATTCTACGAATCGCTGCTTGGTTGCCAATTTTAATGCACGTCTTGCGCAGCGACGGGATGTGGGTCTGCAAGTTAATAGCGCTGTTCGTGTGGTTCGTATTGTTCGCCGCCGCCGCCGCCGGATCTAAAAATAAAGAAGTATCCGTGTCGTCGGTCAACAAAAGACGTGTGGCGGTGTTCGAGCCATTTCGAACATACTGATAATGACTATTGTTATTATTATTTTCATTGCAGGCAAACCGGCACGGCCGTATCATCGCCAAGCCATCCATCTGCACCGCATGGTTGCCGCCGCTTGTGTTCGCACTCGCATTCGTGTCGTCGTTGCTGTAAATCACTTTGTGGTTCGCGTGGTTGATGTTGAAGATGGGCACCGTCTGGATGTAATCGCATGGCTTCACCCGCGGCTCCTTCAACTCGGAAAAAAAGAGAATGTTTGCGAGAGACTGCTGGGCGATGCCGTCCGTCGGTGCAAACGATGGCAGCTGATCGGTGTCCATGAAGTGATCCAGCACAATATTGTTATTATTATTATTATTATTAGTGTTAGTATCACTATTATTGCTAAAAGTAATGGTGTTCTTTTTGGAGGAAGAGGAGGCGCCCGGCGCAGAGGCGGCGAGGGGCGGTTGGAACAGCTTCAAAATTTCGCGATTCGTGTAGAGCACATCGTCGCTGCTGTAAAAAGAAAGTCCGACACGATGCAGAGCATCAAGCACTTCGGGCGCTAGCTGGATGTTGGTATCCATATTATTATTATTATTGTTATTACTATTTAGATGTCCTTGCTGCGAGGCGGAGGTGGCGCGAGTGTTCACACTGGAAGTACTAGCCTGCTGCTGCGGCTGTTGTTGTTGTTGTTGTGGCGTTCTTTTTGGTGATAACAAAAAGGCACTGCTCTCGCTGCCCAACGTCTCATTCGGGTTTTGGAACTGATAGCTGTTCACATTGGCGTTATTGTTATTGTGCATCGCAAAGGAAAGGCCACTCTGAAACGCCTCCACGCTAATGTTTGCATGTAAGTTGGAAGTACTGTTCAAATGGGTAAACATATTATTATTATTATTATTATTATTGTTGTTATTATTATTGTTTTGGGGATGAAAGACAACCATTGAAAAGTT
Organism: Strigomonas oncopelti; assembly: GCA_000482165.1. Lineage (NCBI taxonomy): Eukaryota > Euglenozoa > Kinetoplastea > Trypanosomatida > Trypanosomatidae > Strigomonas > Strigomonas oncopelti. The sequence goes on along the minus strand of AUXK01000293.1, from coordinate 8,045 downwards.
ATTCACAAAGTTGTTATTATTATTGTTGTCTTGATTTGTGCGAGTGCACTGCAAACTCGCAACATCGCTGCTGCTAACGCCCGTTGGATTTTCGTGGTGAGGGTTCATGAAATCCATAATTGCACACACAGGGATGCGTTTCGGCTTTGCGTTCGCATTCGAGTTCGCATTTGCATTCGCGCTTGTGCTTAGCAAGTGGTTCACCTGCGGGTGATGGTTAAAGAGCGCTTGTGTGTAGTTCCCTGCTGGGATGTCGGCGATGAAAACCGGAAAGTACGTTTTGTAAACATGCAGAAAGGGCTTCGAAAAGTAGATGTCGGAGGCCGAAAAGCTGTAAAGCAGCTCGTTTTGAGAATGCAAAAAAAGCAGAATAAGAAGCAGTTCCCGCATCAACGCCCGCGCGGTGAGCTCGTGCAGCCGCTTGACTTCGGAGGCGCTGCTGCTATTACATTTAACTGAGTTTGTTTTACTGTTCTTGCTGTTATTATTGTTATTATTAAAGTGCGACGGGTACTCCTTCAAAAGAAAGTCTTTGAGACTACCGTAGCGGCAGTACTCGCTGTACACACGTATCGAAACCGGAATCGAATTTGTTTTTGTGCACTCAAAAGAAAAGGGGACGCTGCTACTGCTATTAGCATTATTATTATTATTATTATTTATCGAACCATTACTCACTGTCACTATGTTCTTATTAGTATTATTATTGTTATTGTTGTTATTATTCAAATAATTTGACGACGGGTAATAAAACGGTGTCATGTTGTTTTTTAAAATGGGTTGCGACGGGTCGTTGGGAAAGTAATCGTACAGAGTCTCCGTTGGCGGCCGAGTGCTGTTATCGGAGTATAAATATTCAATATTGAAAATAGTAAGCAACAAATTATTATTGTTGTTGTTGATGACGGCCGTCGTCGTGGTTGTATTATTATTATTATTACTACTTTCGGGTTGATAGGAGTTGTTATTATAGTTATTTACGTACTCGCTCTGCGACAGCCGCATCCATTTTTGTATTTCCTTCTCCATCAGCGACATGATTTGTTTTTTGATCAAGTTACTATTGCTGCTGCTGCTGCTGCTCGATGTAATTAAAAATGGGTACTCCCGCACGGCCACAACGTACTTGTGATATGTTTTTATTTTCAGAGAGGGAGACGACGACGAGGCGGACGACGCGGCGGCCGCGCCGTTGTTCGTGTCAAAGAGCAAGTTACTAATGTTCAAATTGAAATCATCTTTTTCGTTCGTCACCACACGAATTGGCTTCGCAGAAGTAATATTATTATTATTATTGTTGTTATTACTACCTTCTTCCTCCTCCGCCGTCGGCTCTTTGCTGCTGCTGGCAATGTCATTATTTTGTTGCTGCTGCTGTTGTTTAGCGGCATCCATCAGTTTATAATTGTTCGTACGAACGGCCTCTACCACCTCGGCAACGTTGTTGTCAGTCGTAATGTGATGCAGCTCCCCCAGATAAATATTGCTATAAAGTCCGCTCATGATAAGATAATAGTTGGCGTTCGTCGAGTTCGCCCTGTTGCTACTGCTATTACTATTATTGTTATTATTACTGTTGTTCACTAACTTTAAGTTATAGTAATTACTGTTTACGGCATTGTTATAAAACGGGCGTAAGTAGAAAATAGAAGCCACAGCACACGGCGAAGAAGAATAAGTAAGTTTGTTTATCTTGCTGTTATTATTATTAATACTATTGCTCACATTATTAATATTATTGGAGATTCCCGTTCCTTCCATGGGAACGCTGCCATTGTTGTTGTTGTTGTTGTTATTATAATCAAGATCTGGATTCTTACGGTTGCTCTTGCTGTTCGCCGCCGCCACCATCTGAAAGCTGCTCTGTGACTTTACCAGCGGGGAGGTGCTGTCACTGTTATTATTATTATAGTTATTATTATTATTTGCGCCGCCGCCGCCGGTGCTGCTCGGACGTGGTGGTGGCACGTATGAGTCGTCACGCGTCAGCAGTCCCTCCTCCATCGCCTTCTGGCGCAGCTTTTTTAGATATTGCATGTAGGCATCGTACACAGGCTGTTTAATGTTCGGTGGAGCGAGCTCGGTGTAGTTGTTGTAGTTGTTTTTGTTGTTCATGTTGTTGTTGTTGTTGTTGTTTTTCTTATTGTTTTTTTCATCGTTGTCGTTGCTCTTTTTTAAGTTTGCTTTGGCTTTGGTCTTGTTCTTGTTGTGCTTATCTGTTTTTTCAGCTTTCTTATTATTAATGTTATTGTCCTTGTTGTCCGCTTCTCCCGCCGGCGACTGCAGCTGTTGCTTGTTATTATTATTATTATTATTATTATTATTATTATTATTATTTGCATGTGTTTCTTTATTTTTAGCATTGTTGTTGTTGTCATTGTTTTTTTTGTAATGATTGGGGCCACCCGCAACTTCCAGACGATTTTCCTTGGCGACGCCGCCGTGCTTTGAACTTGCACAACCCATTAATAAAAACCTTTTTTTTTTTAAGTTCTGTTTTTATTTATGTATACAAATATATTTATATTTATATTTATATATTTCGCCAGAATATATACGTTTTTGTATAGCAAATGCCTTTTTTTTATTATTTAGCTTGTGGGTGTATGTAGTGCTCAGTTCGAGTCTGGAAATCAAAGTAAATCGATATTGTTTTATTTTATTTATTTAAAAGATTGGTGTCGAAGTGTATTTTAGTTTATATATATATATATGCTGGTGTCTGTGTATGTGTATAGTGTAAGTAAAATATATATACAGTATGAGAAGTGTATACACAAAAAAGAAAAAAAGAGTGAAGCAAATAAAAAACACTGAAGAACCTACTATAATTATTATTGATTATTGAAATTATGTTTTATGTGTGCAAATAAGAAGAGAACTAGAAGAAGAAAAAAAAAACAAAAACAAATAATTGAGGTGAGCAAATAGCGTAAGTGTGTTTTGTATAAAATATTAGTTTCGAAAAAAAAGTAGATAAATACTTATTAGTTTTCGAGTTGAAAATGAAAAGAAAAGAAAAAGTGAACGCAGAAACAAAAGAAGAAAACACAAAATATATTAAGGGTGGACTACTTTGCGAAGGTAGGGAAAAAAAGAAAAGATAAAAATAAGAATAAGAATAAGAAGGGCAAATAGTGAAGAAAGCTTTTTTGAGTTTGTTAATTAGCACTCAAATTTAAATCAGAGCTGAAAATTACAGAAAGCTTATTTATGCGCAGCGAGAAAAAAAAGTATATTTTTTTTTTATCATTTAGTTTATGTATGTCTTCTTTGCAAATTAAAGTAAAGAAAATGTGTACATTAGCGGCAATGCACGATGTTTGCCATAACGTTTTTTCAAAAGTATGTTTGTGTGTTTTTATGTGAAGGACAGAGATAAAAAGAAGAACAAAAGCAGTATTCGTATTAGCAAGAGGAAAAAAAAAGTGAGTGAGTAAAGAAAGCAGATATGCTTTTTTTTATAAAAAAGTAAAAAGTAAATATAAGTATTCAGCAGATGACGAAAAAAAAAGAAAAAAAAAAAGAATACTTTACAAAGAATTTGTTGCCGAATATATAAATTTGTCCGAAAAGGTTTGTAGCAGCTGTTTCAAATCCCTTTCGCGTTCATACATATAAAAAATGTTGTTCGTGTTACTTTTATTTACGCTCGCGTTGTTTGTGTGATACTGCTGCTGAAGTGAAAAATGATTTCTCAGCATGAGAGCCTGCAGATAGGCAACAAAAAGTTCGTGATGATAGAAAGCGTGAACAGTGGGGTTCAAGATGATTAGTTTTTTTGTTTCTTTATAACAATCACAAAGTTGATTATTATTGTTTATAAAAGTATCATAATGTTTGCTTATACATTTTAAGGAAGGCAGCTCAGCATTGGTATCAGTTCTTGCATTGAACGCCTTTACATCGTTAACAAGTTTGTAAATGGAGAAAAGATAGTTAGAAACTGAGCTCTTTTCAAAGTTGGTATTAGCATTGTTATTGTTATTTAAATTCTGAGTCAAAAATCGGAGAAATGTATTATTCTCAATTGTGTTTGTGTCGTTTTGGGGCCGATAAAAATGCTTCAAAGCATGCGAAAAATGAAGCACATTATCATTATTATTATTATTATTATTCTGGTCATCGTTTGCGCCTAAAACGTGATTTCGATTTTCGTGACAGATGCCATTTTTTGAGTGCAGCGGGCCGCCAGAAAAGAAAAGACGACGAAACATTTCATTATTAACGTAATAACTACACGTCGAGGCCCCGTTATTATTGTTTATTATGTACGAAATGGTTTCCGGTATGATTGAGTAATATAAGGCCAGTACAGAACGCAAAGATCGTTTCGCATGGAGAAGTGTATTAGACACAACAGGGTCGCTCGCATCTTTACCAGAAAGCGCTTTTGTGTAAAGAAGGGCAAAAAAGTGAGAAAGATGTTTGAAAGAATGAAGCTTACGTTCTCTACAATTGTAATCATTAGCATTGATGTTAATAATATTATTATTATTATTGTTAAGATCGAGCGCGTACTTATTTATATAACTTTCAATGAAAGTTGTCGTGCTGTCTGCACTCTGGTCAACAGAAGGACTTGTTGTAACCGCTTCCGAGATAAGAGCAAACGATATTTTCTTTTTTATTTTGTGCCTAATGTTTTGGATCCGCTTTTCCACTGCTGCTATTTTGTTTGTTACGGTAGAACCGTAGAAGTCCATTAAAACGGTCTGCGAAAACCAAGTTTCCACTTTCTCTTCAAACAAACTTAAAATTTGGCATTTTATGTCGGAAAGGATAACTTTTTCGTTTTGAACTTTTATATTATAATAAAGGGCTTTCGTTTTTTCTCGTAGGCGGTTGGCACTGTCCTTGTCTACCTTCTTGGCCAGTTGCTGAGACAGTTGAATGTTTTTCCGTTTCCATTTTCGAATCTCACTTTCCGTTTTCTCAAACTTTTCTTCTAGGTCGGTTATGTGCGCCAAATTATTCGCGCTATCGTTATTATCCACCGTGTCCATAACGGGCATAGGTTAAGAAAATAAATATATTTTTTTTTTTAAGTCTTTGTTGGACTTAAAAAAATTTGACGTGGAGAGGAAAAATAATAATGAGGAAAGTAGCGGTGGTTGTGTAAAGTAATTTGCAGTATTTATAATTGTTTACATTTAAATACTGGTATTAAATATGATATTAGACATCATAAAAACTCAATTAGCATCGAACACATATGTTTCGTATTTTTTATATTTTTAGTTTTTTCAATTTATTTTAGTTGTGTATAAAGAGTTGATGGTTTTTCCGCGTACGAAGAAATGCATGTTTCATTGATGTCAACTTTGGGAAATTAAGAGGAAAGCAAAGAAGGACAGGGATAAGAAAAAAAAGAAAAGAAAAAAAAAGATATACACTTTAACTTGAACGTGTATGTGTATCTTTACTTATCTTCAGCAATGTGCAAGATACAGCAAAGTATGAAAAATGTAAAAGGCAGTCATTTAAAATTTAAAAAAATGCAAATAGGAAAAACTAAAACAAAAACTCGAATTATATATGTATGCTTAGAGCAGTAATCTCGATGAGTTTGGCAACAAAGGCTGCATACTCATTTTTTTTTTTCTCTCTAATAATTATTCATTTTCTTTTATTCTTCTTTTTTTGTGAGACGGCGGCTAGGTTGACTGTCAGTATGGCTGCTGTGGGCAGAAGGTGGACGGTGTGCGCTGCCGGCAATCGAGGACGGACGCGGGTGCGCGGATACCTCAGCACCGACGCCCTCGGTTTCCTGACGTGGAGCCGCGCTCTTGCCTTTCAAGTTCATCCGTTGTTGCCTTGTCTTCTCCGCTACATTATTATTATTATTAGTATTATTATTAAAGTTGTAGTTGCGGTGGCTTTTTTTTTCAACCTCACCTTCCAAGTCCTCGTCCATCAAGAAAGTGGTTGGCACGAACATGTCCACTCCATCGTCGTTGGCACCTGCCGCTGCAGCTGCTGCTCCTCCCGCGGCGATCGTGCTGTTCCCACCTCGACTTGTATTGAAAGCATAGTGCGTGCTGTTTTCAATTCCATTTCCATTCACTCCAACATCCCCCCTCGCCGCGCCGTCCGCCCCCTCCTCCCCCTCGTCGCCACGAGGGTACACGAAGTATTGATACAGCACCACAAAATCTAAACAAAATTGAAACACACCACACACGATGAACGGCTTCGGTTGGTTATCCACTGTGTAGTACACCACCTTGACCGCGTCCCCGAGAAACCAGCTAAAGATCAAAAAGATGTGCAGCCCTTTGGTGTTCCTTCGCTTTTCGTTTCGGATAATTTGCGGAATTACGAGCGTGGCTTCGATGCCAAGAGCGGCGTAGCCGACGACCTCCACCAAAACCAAAACAACTTTTTTAAAATCTTTATTTGTGATAATGGTAGTAGTAGTAGTGGTGCTGTCATTCGTTTTGTTTGCGAATACCAGCGAGGGCCCCATGGCGGCCACCAGCAGGAGCAGATATGGTATTCCCAGCAGGAGGGTATAAAACAAATAGTGAAAAGTAAAGCTGAGCGGGAAAAGGCTTATGAGTCGATTGGTAAGAGCGGTATCCAGCTGAAACACTTTTTGTTTTGCTTTATACCACCGCGAATTTTCGCCTTCCTCTTCGGCTATGATGTCCACCATGTTGATCTCCACCAAGTTCTCGCTGGTGATGGCAAACGGACTGTTATGGTTCAGGTTGTCATTGCTATTAGTATTGGTAATATGATTCGTATTAGTAATACTATTGTAGACCGTATTTTCGAAACGAATTGCCTCTGTTTGAGAAGGCTCCCTCGCCTCTCCTGCCGCTTGATATGAAACATTATTATTATTATTATTATTATTATTGTTGTTGTTAATTGTGCAATTGGTTGTTGCAGGCTCATTGTGAATATCACTATCGTCATCGCCGCCGTCGTCATCGTCATCCTCTTCACTGTTTAGATGCCGCCTGCGGCTTCCAAAAAAATGAGAATGGGACGCACTTAAGGTGTGAGCGCGGCCGCCATCCTTTTCTCTCAAAAAGCGATAAACAGAGAGCACCTTGCACAGCAGTAGCAAGTGCACAAAAACGGCGAACAGACTTTGAAAAAGTAAAACATTACGAAAGCGATGTCCAAAGTAATAAAAGATGCGGACCGTATTGCTGATCAAAAGAATGAGCGAAACAAACGGTGAGAAGGCTTCTACCTGTGCTTTTAACAAAGTTAAAAGTCTGTGCCTGTAGCTGTCGTTATCATCTGCACTCTCCGCATTATCATTAATATTATTATTATTTTGATTGCTATGACCAACATTCACATGAACATTGTTGTGCTGCGCCGCACGGGAGGGCAATCCGAACTGCAATAGCACTTTAGTAAAGAAGGAGTGAATTTCAAAGTATTGAAAAACATAGCCGATGTGGGGGCCGAGCATCAGCCCAATCAAAAAAATAATTTCCAGCACATGAAACAACGAAGACGAGGAAGAGGAGGATGAAGACGACGACGAAGAAGACGAAGAAGTGGATGTGCTTTGGGCAGCGCTATCGCCTTTGATTTTATAAATTTTATTATTATTATTATTATTAGTATTATTATTATGTCTTAAAGTGGTGGATGCAGCGGTGGCGGTAGTGTTGTTGTTGCTGAGGGCGGCGGCAGCGGCGGAGGCGGCGCCAAAAATATGAAGCAATAAGGCTAAAACTAGAAGTTGGACGAGCGAGAAAAAAAAATTAGTTTTCATGTTTTTTTTTTCTGATTTAAAATAAAAATAAAAGTATGTAGTGATTAAATGACTATATAATAAGAAGATTATATTGCTTTAATGGTGTGAAAATAGTACTCAGAAAAAAAAAAAGAGGGAGAGAGAGAAAGAAAGAGCAGTAAATTGTGTGCACGATGAGAAGAAATATATAAAGCGTATTAATTCATTATATATTTATTATAGTACTACGCTTTTCTTTTTCTTTATACTTAGTTGTTGTTGCTGATCTTCTTTTTTTTAATGTTAATACACTTAAAATTGTTATAATAGAAAAACAAAA
>AUXK01000292.1:0-10292 GCA_000482165.1 Strigomonas oncopelti | reverse complement strand
GTTTAAAAAAGTAAATAAAAACTTAAAGTAAACAAACATTTTATTGTCTCTACTAATAAGTAATTCATAAAACAAATCTATCTATATATATATATATATATATATTTTAAATATAAATGAATCTCTCTCACCAACGTAGCACTGCGGCCACCGAGGAAACACTGGCGACGACGACGACCAGTGCCGCTTCCTCTCTCTCCATCCCCTCCCGCCCGTCGCCCCCGCTCCCCCGCCACGGGTCCTCTTCTTCCGCCGCCGACCCTCGCCACCGCGACGAGCCCGTTGCAGACGGCAGCGGCAGCGGCAGCGGCAGCGGATCTCCCTCAGCGCACCACCACCTCCACGAAGTTGGCAGCACCGGCATGCGTGCCTCTCGCAATGGCAGTGCCAGCAACGGGAGCGAAGGAGGGGGGGAGGAGCACACGGTGCTTGGCAATCAGCCGCGCCAGAGCTTTCGCGCATCGTGTGTCCTCCTCCTCCGGAAAGTGAGACGCATGTCGCTGAAAAGCCTTCTCTTCGCTGCCTTCTTGGTCCTCCTGCTGACCGCCGGCAACCTGTTGCAAATTCTGATGCTCAACTTCTGGCTGCAGAGCTTCCCCACCGATGGTACGCCGGGCAACTACACCGTCTTCGCGATCCCGGGCATTTTATTTAGTTTCATCTTTCTGCTTATCTTGGTCGTCTACGTGATCGCGCGACGGCCCAACCTGGCATTTGCCACGCACGTGTACGGGTGGGGCATCTTGGGCGGCATCGGCTTCGCGGACGCGCTGAACAGCTGGCTGGCTACCTACGCAGCCTCGCACACATCGGAGGTGCTCCAGGCGCTCTTCACGAACCTCTGTCCGCTCTACGCCGTCTTCTTCTGCAAGTGGATCCTGCACGACCCGCGGCGCTACTTCAACTGGTGGATCGTCGCCGTCTTCGCGCTCACCATCGCGGGCATCCTCGCCGTGTCGCTCTACAGCCTCATCATGGAGTCCGCCCACATGGTCGACGGCAAGTGGTGGATCCTCATCTTCTTCAGCTCCATCCCGTTTCGGGTGCTGATCAACGTGTGGCAGTCCTTGTACATGATTGTCTACACAAAAGACGAGGCGTTTTCGCAATGGCTCCAGCAGCAGCACACCGACCCGGCCGAAGAAGAGCGCCGCCTCATGCACGCCGGGGCTGGCGGCGGCGGCGGCGGCACCGGCGCCGACGGCGTCGCCGCGGCCGGCGTGGGCTCCGTCGGCGACGTCGACGAGATCATGGGCGTCTCCGAGGTGCCGCGGAAGAAGGAGATGCAGACGATGGGGACCCCGGAGCTGGTTCCGACAAAGGGCCGCCTTCCCGACGAGGAAGACGGGTCGCTGCACGACACGCTGCGCAGCGACGCCGCCGGCGCCGCTGTCGCCGGCTCGGACATCACCACCGCGCACCTGGAGACCCTTCTTCGCTCGCGAGCTGCCGGCGGCGGCGACGGCGACGACGACGCCAGCGCTGAGATCCAGAAGTGTGGCAAGGGCAGCTTCACTCGCCGCACGGTCGGGCACCTCCTCAAGGAGGAGGGCAGGAACTCGGTCGTCTCGTCGCTGCTGCACAGCCCCGTCGTGCGCCCGACCGCCAACGGCGCCCTCACCTTCTCCTTCTTCTCGCACCACAGCCTGCACGTCTGCGAGAGTGTCACGGACCTGCAGCAGCTGCACCACCGCCATGCGAACGAGCTCGAGAGCGAAAACGACGACGTGGCGATGGCGGCCGCGCTGACAGCCGAGGCGGAGGTGGACGAGCTGGCCGGGGAGGCGTCGGAGGACATCATTCGGCACGCGGTGGACCTCGTCATCACGGCGCGCTACCACCAGGGCGAGGACACCGCCGTGAAGCTGGTCATGCTCGCCGGCGAGACCTTTCTGCAGCTTTGCTTCACCCTCGCGCTGCTGCCAGCGGACGCGCTGCCGTGGTTCGGCAACAGCGCCACCGTCCAGGACACGTGGACCAATTTCTTGGAAGGCATTCGGTGCGTCTTCACCATTCGCATGAACTTTGCCTACGGCTTTCTGTACACGTTGGGTTTTGTCTTCTCCTACATCGGCGGCGCCTACCTCAACCAGTACAGCGTCGCGCTCTGCTCCATCGTCACACAGCTCTCGTCGCCGTTCACCGCCCTCATACTGGTCATCGCGCCGCACCTCAACGTCGTCGAGGGCGGCGAGTCGCCGTGGTACTGCAACGTGCTGGCGATCGTGCTACTCATTGTGGCCGCGTTTGTGTATGTGGTGTGGGAAGAGATGACCAACGCGGCGAAGATGGAGGGCGAGTATGAGCTCAAGAAAAAGAAGATGCAGGCGCGCCCTGTGCGTTGCGATAACATTCGCATCGAAGAAGATTGACGAAGAAAAACAATCTTTTCTTTGTATTTATATTCTCTTTCTCTCTATCTCTATCTCTATTTCTTTTCTCTCTCTTTCTCTCTCTCTTTCTTAACGCGAACAAATAATAATACAGATGTAAAAAAGAGAGAGAGAAAAAAACAAGCGAAAGAGAAGGAGGCGAACTAGCGTGTAGCGTACACACTCATACACGCGCACAAACACTATAATTTGACGGGAAAAAAAAGAAGACAATGATGATGGAAGGGGACAGTAATATAAATCAGGCATCAAAAAAGTATGTTTTTGCGCTGCGCATTTGCTGGTAACGTTGTTGCTGTTGCCGGTTTTTCTGTTCTACGCCCAAGCCTATTTTATAATTCTTTTTTTCTTTAATTATGAAAACAACAAAAGTAAACCCCGTTCGTAATTTGAACAAGTATTGCTAATTTTTATTCCTTTTTTGTTTTTTGTTTTTTTTTTCTTTTATTAATACTATTACTACTTTTGTAATTACCGTCGCGACGCAAAAATAAACGCGTATCTTTCCTCACAAGAACTTTAATTGCCGCTGCATTCAGTTTCTGTGTAAATAATCTGATTTTTTTTTTTTTACCTCTTTGTGTAAGTTTGTATGTGCGTGTGTTTGTTTGTGTTGGTGCGCGTCATTTTTTGGCAGGAAAATAAAGAACGATCTGAACATGTGGGACGGAATGGAGAATATGTGTGCAAAGTATTCTGCCATTACAAGTATGTGTATAAGCGTATGTATGTATGTATGTATATTTATCATCTTCACTTTCTTGTGTACTTTTCCCTATATAACTTTCATTTACATTACTCTCAGACTCGCGAGAAGTGCCTTTTTATGCATTAACAGCGCACACACACACACACACACACAACAAAAATATAAAGATAATTACTATTAGGGATGAAGGGCAAAGGCATCAAGCAAGCCGCGGCTGCGGCTGCTCAGCGATGGCAGCAGCTTTCCTTTGCTCATCTTCGCCAGAGCTTGCACTCACCTTACGCCGGCGACATCCGTCTTCCCCTCTTTCTAGCTCCGCTCACTTGCAAAGAGAGTGGTGCGAGTGCGGACACCGGCACAACGGCGACACGAGAAACCTCAATTCTGCTTCGCGTGCACACCAACTCGCCCCTCCTTTTAGACTGGTTCAAGCTGCAGTTCTATTCCTTTTTCCATCAAAACAACAGCCAGACACCTCCGTCTTCTCCGCCGCCCGAGCAGGACGCGGCAGACGCGGCGGAGAGCGCGGATGGCGTGGTGCTGGCCGCCACGGACGTCATTGTGCACGTCGGCCCGCCCGCCGCGCCGCTGGGGTACCCGCGCTCGATCGAGCTCGAGGGCCAGCAGTGGTCCGAGGCGGTCTGGGACAGTGAGGCGCACGCCTACCGCCGCGCGCTCACCAGCGCGCCCGGGGACGGCCGCCCCCCGGGCGGCAAGGACAGCGCCTACCTCCCCCACGTCCGCTGGGTCCAGCAGCGGTTGATGGACGGCTTCGTGACGCAGCGGGTGAGCGCGCACCACGGGGTGACCAGCGCCGCGATGCTGCACGCGCGCGAGGCGGCCGCCACGCTCGGGGCGCGGCCACCGCCACACCAGCTCTCGCCGTACTACGCCGCGAACGAGTCGCTGACGGCGTGGTGCCTGTTCGGCGAGGAGGCCGCCGTTGTGCGCCCGGCCGTCTCGTCGGCTGGCCACCATCTGCGGCCCACAGAGGCGAAGGACCACGTGTCGGCGCTGCTGGACCTTGCCCTCGCGGCGGCCGTGCTGCCCTCCCTGCACGCGCTGTGGCTGTCGGGCTCCGTCCTCACGCACCGCGGCACCGGCGCGATGGTGTGGGTGCTTGGCCGCCGCGGCGTCGGCAAGACGACGCTCGCCCTGCACGCGCTGGCGGCCTCGACGGAGTGGGCGCTGACCGCGGCCGAGGACTTCATGGTCGCCCGAGGGACGCCGCTGCTGCCGATGCTGACCGCCGGCGGACAGGCCGGCGGCCGCAACCAGTGGCTTGTCGTGGGGCTGCCAGGCCACGTGCGGGTCGGGCTCGGCGCGGCGCTCGGCACGCTGCGGCCCAACCCCTTCCTGGGCAGCCACCTCCGCCACGACGTCGCGCAGGTGCTCACCGGCGGCCAGCCGCTTCCCCCGTCCGCGACGCCCGAGCAGCTGGCGGCGGTGGAGACGGCCGCGGTGGCCGGCATGTTGCGGAACCGCGAGGACGTGCTCTGGCGCATGGCCCCGCAGCGCTTCTCCGTGAACCTCGAGGAGGTGTACGCCGGCCAGCTCGGCCGCACGCAGGTGTGGCAGCCGGCGGTGCTCGGCCCTTTGCGGGGCGTGGTGCTGCTCCAGTGGGACGCCGGCGCCGACGGCGCCAGCCGCGCGGTGATGCGAGGGAAGGGCGCGGCGGCCGTCCAGGACGGGCTGCAGGACCTTCTCGCGGCAGCGCCGGGGCACCTGCTAAAGGACAGCTACCTCATTCGATCCTGCTACGACAGCCAACAGGCCGGCGACGTGCTGCTCGACATGATGGCCGACGAGATGCAAGGAGGAGTGGAGACAGAGGTTTGTGAGTTGCAGGGCGCGGTCAACTTTGACGTCGCGGTGCGGGTGTTGGAGAAAATGCTGCGGCATGATTAGCTGCGGCACCAAACGCTCATTGTAAAATAGTGATTAACAGAATAAAATATAAAAAAGTGTGTAAGACAGTAAAAACAAAAAAACCTGGTCAAGAGAAAAGAAACTGTGGAATATGTAAACGAAAGATGGTTTTTTTTGTGTTTTTTTTTACAGTACTGTTTCTTTTTCTCAGATTGATATGACCTTTTTTCTGTATGCGTCGTCTCTTTCTTTCTTTCTTTCTCTTTCTCTTTCTCGCTTTCACTCCTGACAATGCATGCCAGTAGCATAAGCACTAAGCGACCGACACGTAGTAGAAAAGCAGTACAACGGCGCTCGACAAGAAATATATACATATATATAGAGGGAGAGAGAGATGAAAAGTCCTTTTGAAATAGGGCAGGAGACCTCGTCGGTCGACTTTCTGCCCGCCATCACACCCCACATGGAAGCCGTCCGCTTTGCCTTTGGCACCGTGGCCCGTCTCCTGATTCGAACCACACTCTTCTACGGCAAAGGCTTGGCCAAAAAACACATCTTCAATCAGAAGGAGGCTCTGAAGGAGTGCGAGGAGGAGGCCATCCAGTACGACTCGTCGATGCTCCTGGAGCAGCTCGTGTCGTTTGCAATGGTGCCCACGCGCTACATCGCTGCGGTCACGGCGCCGCGGTTGATGTTAGATTTCCTGTCCAACTCACTGTCTGACGCGCTTTCGCTCCTGGATGCGTTCCGGCCGGGCCGCTTCGCTGCGTTTGCGATTTATGCATTTGCCGGGAACCCCGACGAGGACTGGAACTTCGACTTCTTCACGTGGCAAGGGCCGGCCGTTTGTCTTACACTGGGGAAGCTGCTGGTGCGCCGCCACCGCCTGGGGGCCGACAAGTGCAGGGTAAAAAAGGTTGTGGGCGTGCTGCTGGGACAAGTGATGCTGCGCGCCTACTTGGGCACCTTCAGCGTCAACATCCCCGAAAACTTCACAGAGGCGGTGGGGGCTGTCTTGATATGGCTATTGGAGGGCGCGTTGACCGCCTCCCTTGCCGCCGAAACGTACCCCTTCTCGCGCGCCGAAATTCGGGTCTTCTTAAAGAAGTGGGAAGGAAAAGAGAAGAGCGACAGCGCAAAGGAGGGCGACAGGGGCAAGCGCACGAAGGGGGACGGGGAGAAGGACAAAAAAAACGATGACGCCCACCCTGTCGTGGACGATTTGGACTAGGGCGTGAAAGTACGCAAGACACTCGTATTAATCAACTTTTACAAAAAACAAAAAAACACATTATATTATTATTATTTTTCGGCTGCTATAACATTCATTACACATTGCTACCTACAATTTGCGAGCACTTCTGGTTCCCACTCTTTTGCATCGTCTCCTCCTTCTCTTTTCACTTCGTTATAATCAAGAACAAAAAAACACAACTACTTGCGTGCAAAATAAAAAAGGAATAGCAGAAAAAGAGGCCGCGTGCGGCTGCTCCCGGCGCCTGGCTGGCTGGGTTTCTCATGCACACACCCCGCAAGCACGAAAAAAGTGGAGGGATACGGCACCCAGGGTTCCCGAGTCATCACTGACCCCAGTACTAACTAGGCCTGTAGCTGCTTAACTTCACAAATCGGACGGGATATGGTGTACTCAGCTAAGTATGGTCGTATCCAATTACCCCTCCGCGCGCCACGGCAGCCCAGTCCGCCGCCAGAAAAGCCCCGCACCGGCGCAGTCCCTCTCCGCCCGCACAGCCGCGCGCCCGCGTGCGTCCCTTTCGCCGGCTAGCGCCTGGGCACGCAGGCACGCCTTCCCGACGGCCGCCCGGAGGCGCGCCACCGCGTCCCAGAGGGAAGCGAACAGCACGGCGCCCCGCCCGGTCATTGCGGGGAAAAGAAGACACACGAGCCACAAGACGACCGCGCATGCGTGCACACGCACACGCACACGGACGGAAAGGCACAAAAGAGTCCGCGTGCGGCTGCTCCCGGCGCCTGGCTGGCTGGCTGGGTTTCTTGTGCACACCCCGCAGGCACGAAAAAAAAAGTGGAGGGATACGGCACCCAGGGTTCCCGAGTCATCACTGACCCCAGTACTAACTAGGCCTGTAGCTGCTTAACTTCACAAATCGGACGGGATATGGTGTACTCAGCTAAGTATGGTCGTATCCAATTACCCCTCCGCGCGCCACGGCAGCCCAGTCCACTAAACCCGGGTGGTGTCGCACAACAAGCCCCGCAGCACCCCTCACCCGCAAAAATAAAGGAAAAAACCAAATTTAAACGTTGAAACGCCAACACAAGCGCGCCCCCAAAAAAAAAACCGCGAATACACACCTTATACAACGAGAAAAGGGAAACGATTATCAAAGAGACAATGGGCAGGACTTGGCACAAGAAATAAAGTGTTTAGCACCCACTCGCCAAGCTACCACGAAAAAACAAGCGACACGCGTGGCAACCACGAAACCCATTGCCACTGTAACAGGAAAAGAGGACGAAACCAGCCATTGACACCGCCAACACACGTCGTGTATTTTTTTTTTCAACAACACACCACCACATCATGTCGTGGCCTTGCCCTGTTTTGGACGGTATGTAAGAAACAATTAAAGAAGGGCAAAAGGCTTAAAAAAAAAAAAACCTATAGCGCCCCCTGTGTGCGCAGCCCGTAACGTAAAATTGCAGGTGAGCCTTGCGTGAGCAAAGCTGGTTTATTCGAGCATTCCGTTAAGAATAAATGGATTTAAACTGGCCAGCGGGAAAGAAGAAAACAAAAACAACCAGTTGATCTGTTCCCCATACCGTTAGCATAAGTAAACTGTGATACCCACATTTGCTAGTTGAGGATGCGCGGCGCGAAAAGAAAAAGAAAAATGCTCATTATATTTTTTCCCCTTACGTTTTCACGTACGAAAGAAGCAGAAGGGAATAGAAGGCGAAAAGAGGCAACGTAGATAAAAACCTATGCAGCTTCCACATAAAGATTTTCAAACACTCCTTCGCTGCCTTTATGCCCTTTTCTCTTTTCGTTTTAAGCGCGCTCGTGCATTTGCAAAAACCAGGAAAAAGAGAAAAACAATAAGGAGGGATGAAACGCAGGTCGCAAAAGCCCCAGAAGGGCCCAGCGACACATAATAAAGGACGCTACTTTTTGTTACATAAAAAAAAAAGTGTAAGAAGAGGAGGTGTTTCGTTCATTTTTTCGAACGATCAAGTTTCCGCCGGCCCTGAACGCCTGGGCAACGCCAATACAACCATCCCTTTCACCACACGGGAGAGGGTCAAGGAGCGCGAGGGCTCATTCAAACGCAATGGCGGAGGGCCAGCGTGCCCGCCCCCAACCCGCACCCCCCACGCGCCGTCCGCAAACGACGGCGTTGAGGAGGCAAAAACAAACACATAAAACTTATTTAAAAATTTTTTAGCATCCATAGAGAAAAAACTCGGGAGGCTGTACTACACAGTTGGTGCTTTTTTAAGACGCGCCGTCCGTCAGCAAGAAAGAAATGCCGGTGTGCACCAGCGGAATTGTAAGTTAGAAGCGCAGAGCACACACACACGTTAAAAATCAACGGCTTCTTCCGCCGCCAACCAAGCTCAAATTAGCCCAAAGCAAAGAGGCCAACCCGTTTTCTAAATCTGGCGCAAAGGAAACCAGTGAGGCACCCGATGGCTTTGCAAACAACGGCGGTGCGGCCCGCAGCAGCCCTTGGCTAGTGAGGACACCGGGTGAAACAACACAAAAAGAACTGGTGAAAATACAACACCGCCTGCTAATTTTACTCAAAGCCACCCCACAGGCACAAGGGCGCCCCTTTTTTCTGCCCACCACGCCGGCCTCATTTCTTAACACGCGCAGGGCGCGTCACTTGGCAGCCAAGCAGCTAAAAAATGGGCCAAAAACCGCCGCTCTCGTCAAAATAAATTTCATTCAAATATAGGAAGGGCATGGCGTTTTGCCAAGCCGCTTGTCCAGAATCAGCTATTGCTAGTTTCGTATTCTAGTTGTCTGGGGATGCGCCCTTTTCCCACTCGCCAGAAAAAAATATAGGTTCGTTTTTATTTTGATTAAGCCGATGTGTTAAACCCGAACAATTGAATATTATTTGCGGCAGGGCCTCGAACCAAAAGGGCTCGCGCTCCTACAAGTGTGAAAAAATGAGTTGCTCTTGTGTAATTTTCTTTATTTTTTAGTGAGCCCCACCAAGCGAATCGTTATACAAAGCAAGATTGCTGTATTTTCAAGAAGGGGGTGGCGGTGTCGGGGCCCCGCGGCCGGGCCGTGTTTTTAACACATCATTTGCCTCTGTTATTATGGGGTTCAGCGCCGTTCGTACCTCTGGTTTTTCGGCCTTTAAAATTGTAAAGAGGGGCGCCGCTCTCTTATGTTATTTATTAATGGAGAAGGGGTGGCTCCCGCGCGATTTAGTAATTGAATAAAACCATGCCCAACAGCTGAATTCACGGTTCAAAACGCGCAATGCCCTGTTCTGTTGGGGCGCGGCTTGCGGCCTTCAGGCTGGCGTCCGCTTTATTCTTACAGCCGCGAAGCACCACCACGGTTGGGTTTAAAGGATTCTGTTTTTTACGCTGTGGCGCTTTGTGTCGGTCGGGGGCGCTTTAAAAGCCCCCCCTGGCCACGGCGAAGTTGAGAGGGCGGGGCGCCGTTTATATAAAAAAAAGATAAACACCCACAAGAGGCGCTTCTCCTTTGAGGGATGTCTGCCGTGCGGCGTTTACTCTTTTTTTTATGGCGCCTGCATCTTGTCGGAGCCACCCCTGCTTTTTATCTCCTCAGCGGCATTTCTTTAATGAATGGGGGATTCTGTGTCGCACCGTTGCCGTTTTTCTCCGCTTTATTATTTCACTGTCAAGTGGGCGTTTATATGAGTGGATTCGCTTCTTGTTTCCGTAATTTTTTTGTGGCGTCGCCCTTCGTTCCCTGGTGAGGTGGTCCTTGGTGTAGGAGCAAATTTTGACTTTCTTAGTTCCGTCCGCTAGTAAGCGGTGTTAAGAAAAAAAAATATGGATATTTTACTGGTGGCTGGCCGTGTGGGCATTGGCGTCGGCCGGGTTTGAATTTAGGTTGCGGAAGGAGGACCCGGGGACGAGGGCTGGCGGCTTCCGCCCCTCGGTGCCATTGCGTCTTGCTTTTCCAACACATGGCTTGTTTTTTTTTTCCGGAAAGGGGCGCGGGCCCTTATTATTTTATCAAGCCTTTGGTGCTTTTTCCCAAAAAGCCAAAAGGTAAATGTGAGGCGTACAAAAAGTAGAACGGCGGCGGGTGCGGGCGATTGCATGTTGCCGTCTTCATCCCGGCG
>AUXK01000291.1:0-10326 GCA_000482165.1 Strigomonas oncopelti | reverse complement strand
AAAAAAAAAAAGGCAGATGGTATACAACATTCGACATTGACAAAAAGCTTAACATACAGAACGGAAAACTGAAAAGGTTTGAAAGGAGAAAGAAAACAAGAAAATAGAAAAAAAAAGAAAAAAGGACAAGTAAGTTCATTTTACTTCCTATTTTTCATTATTATAAATACACACACACACACACACATATATATATATATATATAGTTGTCACTGTTTCACTGGCAACTGCTTTGCTATGTCTAGAAATGCGCACAACTCACGCCACACGGCGGAGCGGGCGTCGGGCCTCGGGCTGTACCCCCCCACGCCGAGTCTCTTCGGCCCGAGTGCCGACCGCGGCGCCTCCGACGCGCCGCACTTCACGCCCGACGACCGCACGACGCTGCGCCTCGTCTACCATCAGCAGCAGGCGCTGCAGGTGCAGCTGAACACGGTGCTCACGTGGATGCAGCAGCTTGACCAGCGCCTCGCCGCGATGGAGCGGCGGCAGTCGGAGGCGGAGGCGCCGACGACGGTGTCGAACCGCGACCGCAGCCGCGTCACGAGCGAGGCGTCGCGCCCGAACATCTCGGCGATTGGCGAGTCGCGCTCGTGCACCCCGCCGGGGGAGGAGATCAACCAAAGCGTGCTGAACCGGTCCGTCGAGTCCGCCTCCGGCGCGGCCCCGTGGGACCCGAGCAGCCACGCCGCGGTCGACACGAGCCGCACGTCGCACGCTAGCCAGCTGGGCCGGCAGGAGAACCCGCTTCTCTCCTCACGCCTCAGCGCGGCGCCGTCGCAGCGGCCCTCCGCCGCGCGCAGCACCGCCTCGCGCGTCGTCTCGCAGCCGCAGAGCGCGAACACGACGGCGCTCTCGACCGGCTACAGCGCGGAGCAGAGCCGCGTCTCACAGCCAGAGCGTGCGCTACGCCGCACGAGCCATCTGCACAACCAGCAGCAGCAGCAGCCGGTGCTCGCGCCTGCTGCGGCGGCGGCGACGGCGGAGCGCGGCATCCCCACCTACCGGCGGCCTGTGTCGGCGCCGGCCGAGCCGTACCTCACGGCGGGCACCCTTCCGCCCAAGACGAGTCTGCACACTGTCGAGAGGCGCAGCACCGGCTCCGCGACGCCGACGGAGCACATCAAACTGCAGCGGGCGCCCCCGCAGCGGTCGGCGACGGTGTCGCCGCAGCAGGACGGCGGCACCTCCACCACCGGCTCCGGCACCACCCAGCGCACAAATGTCTTCTATGACCCGAAGGGGCGGGCGGACTTCGACTATGACTCGCTGAGCGACGGATACGGGAGTTATGAGTCGAGACAGTACATCAAACAAATTGGGTTGCTGTGATATATATATATATATATATATATGTCGAATTTGCGACGAGACGGCGCATCTGCTCTTCTAGCCGTGTCGTCCGTTATCAAGATTAATCGATACACACACACACACACACACACACTAAGCAGCTTTCCTCGGTTTTCCTCTTTTAATATTCTTTTTTTTTTCTCCCTTTATATATTTTTTCCTTTTGTATTGTCCCTGAAAAATGTTCATAAACCATATTGTATTTTATTATGATTGCTATTTGTACGCACAAATGAATGCTCTCCTCTGTACATCAGTTCTGTTTACATTGTACGCCACCTCTGGTTGTCAAGAAAGTTTGTTCCCGTTTTTCAATCTGTACATCTCGCTTCCCTTTTTATGTTTTATTGTTATTTTTCCATCTGTCTGCTTTGACCTCTATTTATTCGTCTATAAACAAATGGACAAAACTTGTTACTGTTCATTCGTTTGACTGGCTGACCAAGAATAAAAAGAAAACATACATTTTCATCTTTTCCCCCACTTTGTTGCTGCTCGATATCGTCACTAGTCAATTTACAAAAAAACGAATAGAAATAATAATAAAACAAGAAAGAAACACTATTTTTCACGTAGTGATTCACTTCGTTTAGAAAAAAACAGAAACATCTTTTCTGCGATGCGGCCGTTTTCGCTGGGCACTTTGGCCACTAAACGCTGGGCATGCGGCGGGGGACCGTGCGTGGCCTCTCGGTGCGTGTCCACGGGCGGCTTTCTCGCAAGTGTGGAGAAGGTCCAGCAGCAGCTGCAGTCCGTCCCCGCTGACATGCGCGCGGACCTGGTGCGCCACGGCAGGCACCTCTTCGAGACCGAAAAGCTGGACGACTTGGCAACGGCGCTCAGCGCGGACGTCGTGGGCAAAGTGTGCCTGGCGGCGTCTCAGCTGCGCATAGCGCCGGTCAAGAGCAGCGCCTACACCAGCGTGGTGGAGGGGGCGCTGACGGAGAGGGCCGCCGCCACGATGCCGCTCGACGCGCTCGCGCGTGTGGTGCACAGCTGCCTCGTTCTCCGCAGCCCGCTGCTCTACGACGCGCTCTTCACCTACGCGCGGCCCCTCATCGCGCGGGCCGGCGAGCTGGGCAGCGTGCCCGTCGCGGTGCTGCTCAATGCGTACGGGCGGGCGGGGTTTTACCACGAGCAGCTGTACCACGCGCTCTGCGACGTGGCGGCGGCGCAGATGAAGGACGCGCGCGTGTCGCTGCCGCACGTGGCGAATGTGCTGCACGCGCTGTCGCGGGTCCACTTTGTGCACCCGCCCCTGCTGCTCGTGCTGCGCAGCCAGGCCCTGCGCCAGGTGTCCGACGCGCCGCCCATCATCGCCGTGACCATCCTCGACGCCCTCTCCGTCCTCGGCGACGTCGAGGAGGAGCTCTTCCAGGCGTACGAGCAGCGCGTTGTCGCGCACCTCGGCGAGATGCAGGCGCCGCTCATCGCCTCGTTCGCCACCTGCCTCGCGCGCGCGAACCGGGCGGCGCCGTCGATCATGCAGGCCGTCGGCGCCCGCATCCTGGAGACCGTCGAAGCCTTTGACCCGACGTCGATCGCGAAGACGTGCGACGCGTACGTGCTGGCGAAC
Organism: Strigomonas oncopelti; assembly: GCA_000482165.1. Lineage (NCBI taxonomy): Eukaryota > Euglenozoa > Kinetoplastea > Trypanosomatida > Trypanosomatidae > Strigomonas > Strigomonas oncopelti. Next base: position 7,397 of record AUXK01000291.1, on the reverse strand, counting down.
ATGCTCTCCGAGGACGTCTTTGGCGCGCTGGCGGAGCGCGCGTGCAAGGTGCCGGCCGGCTTCCGCGCAGACGAGATCCACGCGCTGCTCAACTGCCTCAGCACCTTCGACCTCTTCGACGGCGAGCTCTTCCCGCTGCTTGCCTCGCGCTTGGTCTTTCTGTACAAATCCGACGAGTACGTGAGCGCGAGGGACGCCGCCGGCGTGCTGGCGAGCTTTGCCGCCCTGCAGGAGAACAACGACGAGCTTGCCTACACGTGCACGAAGATGTGCGCGACGCAGCCCATGTCGGCGGAGGGCTACATTCTGGCGCTCTGGTCGTGCGTGACGCTCAACATCCGCAACGAGGCGCAGACAAAGCTGCTCGGCGATGTGCGCAGCCGGCCCTCGCTGATGGAGCTGCCCGCCGCGGGCAGCAGCGAGGGCGCCGCGCCCTTCTTGGGACCGCGGCGCCGCGCGGTGCTGGAGGAGAGGCGCTCGTTTCTGTGCGAGGCGTATGGCATCGACGCCTTTAAGCGTCATTAAACGTCCGCCTACTCTCTCTATTCTCTCTCCTTGTCTCTTTTTTTTTTTTTTCTTGTTTTCTCAGATACACACGCACTGCAAAAGCAGCTGCTGCTGGAATTAATGCGCACACGCTCGCACATATCTTGGCCGCCCTGGGCGTCTCCAGGTGGGGACACGAGCAGCCCGCGCAGGAAAGCGGGCATCACAGTTTTGCTGTGCTTTTTAGTTGGCGATTATTCACACAATTAAACCTCTTTATTTTGTTTTGTTTTGCAAACTAAGTATATTTATGTTCGACAGCCTGTTTTGATTTATTGCTTCTGTTCGCTTTGCGAACTTGTCAAAAGCGGCCTCTTCTTTGACTTTTCACTTTTTTCTGACTTTTTTTCTTTTTTATACGTTTTCTCCCGCCTTTCTCTTTGCATTTGCATTTGCTTTTTTTTTTTTTTCACATCTGCTTCCGTGACGCAGATTCGGCGTGGACGGGACGAGGCGACAAATAACAACAACAAACAAACAAGCTATCAAAAACGCGCCTTTTTTTTTTTTTTCTTGCTTCGCCTAGTTTCAATACACATTAGTTAATTTTGCGTCATCGCGATTGCCATGTATCGGCAGACGATGCTGGGGTGCGCGTTGGGCTCCACGCTGTCTGAGCTGACGGACAAGTATGAGCTCACGGCGGACCAGAAGGACCACATTTGGCGCGTGTTCGACGCGACGATGGAGGAGTGCCTGCGGGAGGCGCCCATCGTCTCGCGCGTGTTTGTGCAGCAGCCGCCGCCGCGCGTGGAGGGCCGCGGCAAGCGCGTGCGGGCGCAGGCGCCCACTCTGCGCGCCACCCTGGACGACCTGGGCGAGGCGCCGCCGGCTGCCCCCGGCACCGCCGCCAAGAAGCACCGCAGCGAGGACTGCCGCGGCCCGGCGGGGGCGAGCGCGTCGGCGGCGGCCGCAGCAGGGACGGAGCTGCGCGGCGACGTGTATGACGACATTGCTTTTCCGGTGTACCGCTGCGTGGAGGGGCAGTGGACTATTATCCTGAAGGACCCCGTCGTCACCGTGAGGGACGAGTACGGGACGGAGGAGAACATAAAACTAGACTATTTGAAGGTCTACCTGGATGATAAGTTTTATGCCTCGCATTGAACAAAGCGTGTAGCCAGTGCGCGCCCTCGGAGAGAGAGAGAGAGAGAGAGAGAAAGAGTAGAAAGAGGGAGAAGGATGGATGGAAAAAAGCGGAGACAATGGGAGATGAACGATAGTGTAAAACACAGTACTGCCAGCAAATAGCAACTACTTTTGTGCTTAGGTGCCTTTTACGAATGCGTGTGCGTGTGCATGTGTGTGTGTGTGTGTGTGTGTGCGTGTGCTCCTTGTCCTCGACCTCTTTCCTTTTTTTATTTTTGTACACTATACCTTATACGGGACGCTTGTGATGACATTTGCTCCTGAAAGTGGAAAAGTGAAGACTATTATTATTATTAATATACATTTTCGCAACGTCCCTAACTTCCCCGCTGTCCACCTTTTTTTTTTAAAAGTAGCTTTGCTCTTTTTTTTGCGAGCATATGCGGCGCATTTTGTGCATGAATGCGGACCTACTCGCTCTTCTATTCCCTTACTTTTTTTTTTTTTAAAACCGTTATTCTGCACCTATTTTTTCTTTTTCTTCTTTTTATCGGCATACTTCTTAACCTCAGCAAAAACTTCTTTCGTCCTTTTTTTTCTTTTCTTCACTTTCTTCGAATATATATACACTCCAATACTCATATATATATATATATATATATATAAATATAAACAGCGGCTATACCCCAACTATTCTCGTTGCGCTTCCTCCCAAGGCGCCTATAACAACACAACAACAACAACATTAATTATTAATTCTCTTATTTTTTTCTTGGGGTTTACTTCACCCGTATTTCAGTTGTTTGCTGGTGTGTGCACACCACCCCTCATTCATGAATGACGTTAAAAATTTCCTGACCAAGTCCTTCTCCAGCCGGCCCTCGCAGCCCGGCTCCCGGCCCAGCAGCCCGAACGAGTTCACGCCGCTGCTGCCCGATCGCACCGCCCCCACACGCGCCTCCTACACCGTCGGCGAGCGCCGTGACGACAGCGCTGACCCGCGGCGCGCGATGAAGCGGGTGCAGAGCACGCCGGCGCTCCCGGCGCACCAGATGCGGCTGCTGGAGATATCGCCGCTGTGGGCCCACCGGCTGTACCTGGCCAAGGGCGGCACGATGACGTCCAGCGCCTTCAACCTGGCCTCCGCCACGCTGGGCGCCGGCGCGCTCGCGCTGCCGTACGCCATGCTGCACAGCGGCGCCGTGATCGGGATTGGGATGCTCATGCTTGTCTACACCTTCACCGTCTACAGCATCTTCCTGCTCATCCAGGTGGGCGAGATGCACGACCTGCACTCCTACGAGGCCCTCGCGATGAACCTCGTCGGCCCGGTGAGCGAGAAGATCAGCTCCATTCTTGTCGTCACGTTCTGCTGGGGCGTCGCCGTCATGTACGTCGTGGTGATGGGCGACTTCATCAACCCGCTCGTGACGGCGCTGCACCTCGAGCACTACATTGGCCGCAAGCTCGGCATGATCATCTTCTGGACCTGCGTCATGGGCCCGCTCTCGCTGCTGCGGCAGGTAAACAGCCTGCGGTACGCTTCCATCGTGGGCTCCGCGGCGACGCTGCTGCTCGCGGCGGCGCTCGTGCTGCGCACGGTCGACAACACCGACCCGACCCTCGGCAGCGTGCCGCTTCTAAAGTGGGACTCCAACTCGCTCGGCTCGCTCTCCACCTTCGTCTTCAGCTACTGCTGCCAGCCAGTCGCGTTTAGCATCTACTCGGAAATGAAGGGCGCCTCCGTGCGCCGCATGTCCCTCTGCGCGAGCATCTCCATGCTCACGTGCACCACCCTCTACATCCTCACCGGCTTCTTCGGCGTCGCCGCCTTTGGCGCCGACACACAGCCAAACATTCTCTCCAACTTCGCGGGGCACCTCGACGTGCTGTACGTGCAGCTGGCCTTCTTTGGCATGGTGATCACTGTCACGATGGCCTTCCCGATGACCATCTTCCCCACCCGCGAGTCCGTCGTGCTCGCGCTCGGCTACACGGAAGAGAACCCTGCGAACCCCTACCTGTCCAGCGGCATCGGCGGCGGCCTCGCCTTCCTCGCGCTGCTGGCCGGCCTGTACGTGCCGAACATCCGCGTGCTCTTCGACATTCTCGGCGGCGTCTGCGGCGGGTCGCTCTCCTTTCTGCTGCCCGGCCTCTTCGCCATCCGCTCGGACCTGTGGACGCAGCGGAGCGTCGGTCTCCTCCACGTCGTGGGCGCCTGGGCGACCATGTTCATGGGCATCGGCATGTGCGCGCTGGGCACGTACAACTCGGTTTACACCAACTTCATCGCGACGGGCGAGTAAGCGGCGAGCAAGCGAGAGCGGGCGATAGAAAGAGAGAAAGAGAGAGAGAGAGATAGAATGAGAAATAATTCGATTAGATAAAGAAGTGGGCGCGCCAGGGACCTGGGCAGGACAGGAACGTGCTCGTGCTGCACGTGTGTAAAATTATACTTGCTTCATCACTGAGTGCTAGCATAGAATTTATATGAATCTCAACATTCATTACTTCCCCCCCTTTTTTTTGTCTTCCGTGTGTACAAATACATATACATATACATATAATATATTTATATAATTGCATATATGTATACTTACATATTTATATATATTTGTGTGTTGAACCTTAAACTATATACATCGCTTTACCCGACCACCTTCCGTCCCCCTTTATTTGCTTTCCCCCTAACTGTTAAGCTTTATCACATTATTGTTAATTCTCGTTATCGGCTTTGCTGTAATTAACATCTGTCTGACGCACCTACTTCAACCGCACTTTTCTTTTCGTTCTTTTTTTCTCTTCTTTTTCTCTCTCTCTCTTTCTCATTTTTCTTGTTATTATATCTCTCTTTCTTTATACATGTCAAGTTGGCTCTCTCTGTGTATAGTAATTTATTTAGTAGAGAAGCAAATATACATATATATATATTTTTATATATAAGTATTTTTAAAGCCGCCTTTTCATGTACAGTGACGGAGAGCGCAAGACCGTGTCGGAGCTCCAGCGGGAGGCCGAGGCGACGCGCAACCAGATCGTCGAGGAGGCCCGCAACCTAGAGCGCATTAAGAAGTCTACGGCAAAGACGCAGTTCTCTATCGACCAGCTCTTCCGCTTCTTCGCCAGAGAGGTAGAGACGGAGGAGCAGAAGAAGAACCTCGTTGACGTTCTTATGAGCAATCTCCCCGACCTGCACATTGAGTGTGTGCCGCTGCTGCCGGTCTCTATCGCGCTCGCGAATGGGCGCTTGACCAACGCGCAGCGCATCTTCGCGGAGGACAACGCGCTGGTGGACGACAGTGTTTTGATCTTTCTCGTCCACGTGCTGCGCTTCTCTCCACAGGCGGCGCAAATTGACTACGTGGACATCAGCGGCACCCACGTGACGGCGAAGGGCCTGTGCTTCATGCTCGAGATGATGCTGGAGCGGCGAAGCGCCTTCACGCTGCTCATGCGGCGTCTGGACCCGGTGGGCAGCGGCGACCCGTACGCGGACAAGTTTACAGAGCTGCTTACCATTCTCAGGACAAAGAAGCACATCACCATTGTGCAAGAGTGATTTCTGCACAACGAATACATGATGTGGGGCGGCTGCCCCTTTGATTTGTTTTGTGGGCGTTCTTTAAGTTTGTCTGACCCCTCCCCGCAGTGCCGCGCATGTACTGCTCTTGGCCTGTTTTTCGATTGCTGTTGTTTACAATGCTGGCTGTGCGTGAGCGGTGGTCTGCTTGCCCCTGTGTACATGAAGGCGCGCAGCGCAGTCTATAAAAAATGTTTTTTAAACAATGCTATATTGCGCTTTTTTTTTTTTTTGTTCTTATTCTTTCTTTTAATTCAATGAAAAGCGACAGCAACAGAACGGAAACGCAAAAAATATATATACATCAACAAAAAATAATCCTGCACATATTTTTCTCTTGCTTTTGCTTGGGCTTTTCTCATCTTTCGATATATATATATATATATTTACAAAATATTGCATCTCTCTCCCCTTCATTGCCTTTTTTTTTTGCTTTCAGCTACTATTTGTCATTAGGCTCTTTTCCTGTCCCTGCAATTAAACACAAAACAACACCTCGCTTGCTTTTTTTTGCTGACCGTTTTTTGTTTGACGTGCGCCTTATTTTTTTGTTTTTGTTTATTATCTCTCTTTCTTCAGTGTTTGTCTTTTCCTTTCTGCATCATGGCGACGACGGTGCTCAACCGTAAATTCGACTCTCTCTGTCGGAGCGGCACGTGCCCCCCCTGCTTGGTAGACGTGCTCTCGCTGCTAGTGGCCCACGCCAATGACACGGAGCTCTTCAAGCGGGAGGTGCGGAGTGTGCCCGTGGACGCGGCGAGCGCCCCCGCGGCCGCCTTTGGCACCGGCGGCTTCTATGGGGAGAACACGCCGGCGGAGCAAGACGCCGCCCGGCACCGGCTGGCGCTCATCCGGAAGCAGACGGAGGACCCCGAGGCGCTCGGCGAGGCGATACGCGCCTCACATGAGACCATTCTGCTAGCGGCCGAGCACTCGCTGCTCTCCTTCGCGGAGGAGCTGCGCAAGATGAGCGAGCTGGCGGTCCTCTCCAGCGCGCGGCAGCTGGCGGACCTGCGGGAGTCGACGAGCGCCGAGATGGACGCGCTGCGGGAGCGTCACTGCGCCGCCGCCGTGGAGCAGACGCAAAAGGAGCTAGACAGTTTGCGCTTCGACTGGTTCACCGAGACCAACGGGTACGTGGCGCAGCTGAAGCAGGATGTGCATGAAACGGGCCTCGCGGCGATGCAGGAGGTGCGCGACGTGACGGAGGCGTACAGCGACTACGTCCACACAGCCTACGACGTCCTGCAGGTCGACCCACGGCTGGAGGCGCACGAGGCGGAGGCGGGCTGGGCGCTGCAGCAGGAGCGCCTCAGCGAGCTGGCGCGCGTGGCCGCGCGGCAGGCCGACGTGGACCTCCTCAGCGAACGCACGAAGCAGCTCGAGCGCACGGTCGCGCGCATCGGGGGCGGCCTGCTCGCCGAGCCCAAGGCGACGCCTAGCACGCCCGCCGGCGGTGGTGCGGCCGCCCCGCAGCAGTCCGCGCACAAGGACCAACCCCAACCCCAACCCTCTTTGCCCTTCGGCGTGCGCGTCGCGGACGGCGTGGACGGGGTGGTGGTGGAGGAGGTGCTCCCCGGCTCAGCCGCCGCGCACGCAAACCTTGCCGTCGGCACGCTCATCTCGCACGTCGGCCTCACGGCGGTGTGCACCGCGGCGGCCTTTAGTAACGCAGCGAGCAGCAGCAGCAGCGGCGGTGCAAGCGTGAAGCTGACCACCTTCAACCCCAACGATGGTAGGGTTCGCATCGTGGCCTTGTCATCGTAGCGAAGCTATTGCCCACATTAAATGTGAGAGTGAGAGAGCGAGAGGAAGAGGGAATAATGAAGAGGTGCGCGCTGCACACAGCGAGATTGACATGTACACAAATCTCAACGATTTCAAAAAATACAAATAAAAATGGAAAAAAGCATATTTTTGTTTTCTCTGCAACCTATAAACATACGGCCAATTTTGTGCTTTGCAAATTATTTCACGAACCCCCCCCCAAAAAAAAAAAACAGGTAATGTCAATGGGCGAGGGATGTCTGTTCTCTTTTTCCTTCTACTCTTCTGTCGTCTTCTTCTCTTTCCCGTTTATAAAGCAACACCTCTTACAGACAGCTCCTTTCTCTCTACTGCTTTTCTATTTTACGTATCCCTCATTGTGCGTTCTAAAGTAGAAGAAAAAAGAAAACGGTTC
>AUXK01000290.1:0-10342 GCA_000482165.1 Strigomonas oncopelti | reverse complement strand
TAATATAATATTATTTTTATTATTTAGTAAACTATACAATTCTAGTTTTTATATATATATTTGTATTACATAATTAAACAATAAAATATGTACATTTGCATATATGTACTTTGTTATCAATATGTACATTCTTGTAGTTTTCTTCTTTTTTTTTTTTTTCATTGCTCGCGCAAAAGCGCGGTCATCATCTGCGCAGCACTAGTATGACCCAGAGAGGCGGCCAGCAAAAATGGTGTTCGTCCGTTCTTGTCCGTTTGTGAAAACAAAGTATCTTTCCAGCTCTGATTATTATTATTCGGTTTCTTATTTATATGCTGATTATGGTTGTGCTTTAGGAGCGACGTAATACTTGTTTGCGAGAGAAAATCTGCGTTCGTCGTATTTTTATCATAATCGTTAAAAAACATTTTTGTTTGTCTGTTCGATGGGTACTTGAGTGGCAGCCCCGGCACGACGCAGTTGCTGCTGTTATTGTTATGATTGCCAAATAATTTAATTTCTTCCTTCACCTCTGCCACGATAACGCGTAGCAAACGTTCTAACGTTTCTTTTTTGCTCTTCATGTTATTATTATTGTTAATTATGTGATTGGCTGCAGATAGTTGTGCGCACGCGTACACCCACTCATGTAAAACGTTGTTTCCTTCTACATCGACATGTAAAAACAATTTTTGCAGTGCTGTCCCTGTAGCAGCTTTATTATTATTATTAACATTCAAATTCTGACGGGCACGACAAACATGGCTGAGAATCAAAGTTACGGCTTCTTCAAAACCGCAACGAATGGCATTGAACAGCGCAATACGTCCTCTTGTGTCCATTGCTGTCAGCAACGCATTCCATTGCATTTTTTTTGAAACGTCTTTACTATTATTGTTGCTATTACTGTTATTATTATGACTCACAGAGCTTTCAAATTCTTCAAAACTACTCTGGTTATTATTATTATTATTCGATTCAGAAGAAGACAGCGCGTTCCAAAGTTGCTGCAAAATAAACAAATTATCTTTCTTTTTTTGCTTCAAGGCCATCTCCTTCAGCTTGTCATTATTATTATTATTATTGTTATTGTTGTTGTGGTTGTGGTTGCCATCATCATAATAATAAGGGGAGCAGAGCAAGTGAAACGGCGTCTCGCCATTGTTGTTTATTTGATTCCAGAAAAACTCTGAGGTGTATGGCATAAAAGAAAAATTCTCGGCGTCATCGGAGTGCTCACGATGAGGCAGACCTTTCGTATTTGGAAGCGTGTGCGCCCTCGTCGACTCCTCACCCACCGACGCCGCATCGTTGGCTTCGACATCTTCCCATAACAAACGGTCGACATCGTATTTCGACTTTTCCCGCATCGGCCCCAAACCACTCCCACCTCCACTTTTATTGTTATCATTAGTATTATTATTATTATTGGCATACTCGCCGTCTTCAAAATCTTTGTCCTGCTGTTGTTGCTGTTGTTGTTGTTGTTGTCGTTGCATGTTACGCTCTCGCATGCGCTTCAGCGCGGAGGAGGCACCGGCGGCGGCGGCGGAGGCAGCAGCACCGCCAGCCGCGGCGGTCGTTGCCAACGGCGGCGGGGGCAGTTGAGTCGACGAGGAGGGCGCTGCAGAAGATCCGAGCCTGCTCTCACCATTTTGATTATTCTGGTTTGCATTATTATTATTATTATTATTATAATTGATGGAAGTGCTAGCGTTGTGCGCGTTGGGGGCTGGAGCTCCTGTGACGGACGAGCTGCCCAGCACAAAAGAGGAGGGCAGTAAAAAACTAACGTTCTGGATCGCGTCAGGTGGAAAATAATTTGTGGGCGCGATGTGCAGCGGGAAGAACAACAGCCGCAGCAACTTGGCGTCGCCTTTGGCCGCGGCGAGGTGCACAACGGTTTGCAAGTGCGAGGCGCTCTGAAAGTTGATGTCGGCGCCCGTCTGGATAAGCAGTTCGATGATGCGCAGACGAATAAGTTGCTGCGTGCGTAGCAGCTCCAAGTGTGCACGTTTGTTATCAAGAGGGCGGGGATGTGATTTGCTATCATTGCCTTCATCGTCCTTCTCTTCTTTGTCTTCTTTGTCTTTTTCTTCCTCCCCCATGACTGCCACCGCCTCTTGCGCTGCCAGGTAATCCTTCACCACAATAAAAAGCGGCGTTTCGCTTTGCGCGTTGGGCGTGTTGGGGTCCAGATAAAAATCCAACAACATTTTCGTCAGCGTGTACAAATGGTGATGCACGGCGTAGTGCAGCAAGGAGCCACCCGCCACCACATTTTTATTTTCATTGTTGTTGCTTTTCTCTGCCTCCTCTGCTTCTTCGTCGTCAGGGTGCGTGAGCGCGGCGGTGGCGGCGGCGGCGAAAAGGGCAACACTCGGCACGCGCGAGGCCACAGTAGATTGACCTTCGAGCAGCAGCGCGTGCACCATCTGCAGACAATCCAGATTTGTCTCCTTCCGTCGCCGCCTTTCTTCTCCTCTTTGCTTCTCACTTTTGGTAGCTGAAGTATCCACCGTGTCAGTTTCGCTGTTGTGCAAGGCGTACGGGTCTGTCTCTTGCACAAGCTGGATCGCCAGCTCCAGCGCCGTGCAGTGCGTGATGCTCTCCTCAGCATCCACGTTCACCGTCAGGTAAAGCATTTTGTTGTTTTTCGAGGACGCCCCTGCAGCAGCAGCGGTGGCGGTCGCGGCGGCGGCGGCGGCGACGCTGTTCCCGCTGCTGCTCGCCCGTTTCTTTCGCAGCGAGGACAACAGCGTCGCCGTTTTGCTGTTGTTCGCGTTATTGTTATTGTCCACAAATGTGGAGTTGTACGACAGCAGAAACGAAACAAGACGAACATTTCTCGACTTGACCGCAAAGTGCAGCGGGGTGTAGCCGTGGCGATCTGGCAGGCCCACCTGCAGCTTCATCTGCTGCAAAAAACTGTCCTTGTCTTTATTATTATTATTTGAAGTGCCACTGCCATTGTGCGTGTTATTATTGTTATTGTTAAAGGTGCTCGCCAGCAAGGTGACGGCGGCAAGGTTGCCAACGGCGGCCGCGTAATGCAGCGGCGCGCGGCCGTTCATGTCAACCGCGTTTATATCCATCAAATGCACATTCAAAACTTCATTGTTGTTATTATTGTTGCTCTTCTGGTTAAAGAAATAGTTCACACTATCCTGAACGGCGGTCGGGGTCAAAAGCAGTTTTAAAATGGAGCAGCTGATGGAGCTGGAAGAATCATTATTATTATTATTATTATTATTATTATTAATGCCATCCTCTTTGCTGGGGAGGTAGTGGAGGCAGCTGTAGTGCAGCGCACACGCGCCCTGCGCGTCCCTGCTCATACAGTTTGAATAGTACTCGACAATCATCTTGCGAACCATCTCGGGGTGATAGTGAAGTATCGCGGTGATGAGCGGAGTGAAGTGCAGCGGGGCGCGCGCGCGCAGCACGTCCGGGGTGAGATCCTCTTGGCGAAAAATAGAATCAGACTTTTTGCGAAAGGTGGTGCCGGCTTCCTCGTTCGCACTGTCCGTTTTATTCTCCTCCGGCACTTGACTCTCGCCGCCGGTGGCTGCTGCTGTTGTTTCACTTGACTCGGAGGCACCATTGTTGTTGCTGCTGCTGGTATTGTTATTATTATTGTTACTCATATTAAAGTTCGAGAGGCGCCTGTGATTTTTATTACTCGGTGTCGGCGTATGACTTGCGTTGGAGTGCGCACTGCTGAGACGGCGGGAGGCGCCAGCGGTGCTGCTGCTGCTGCCATTAAAAGCCGCCCTCATGCCGCTGAGCTCTTGTTTCTTCTGCTGCTTTTCCAGCTCCTTCTCTGAAAACAAAACGTAGGACAACTCGAGATTGCTGTCGTCGATGTAGCCATGCGGATTGGCGCCCAACAAAACTAAGTTTTGAATAAGCTGACTGGTTGAGAACGCGATGTAGGCATTATTACCATTATTGTTATTATTATTATGTGTTGTTGCTGTGGCTGCTTCACCGCCGCTGTTGTTGTTCACGTTATTATACTTCACCTCACAGAAAGAGAACCACAAGTCATTCTTGGTCAGCATCTTTTGGTTTTCGCTTGTGGTGGTTTCTTCATCCTGCTGCTGCGGGTGCTGCTGCTGCTGCAGCGGCGACGGCGACGCGAAGGCCGCCGCCGAAGCCGAGGTCGACAAAAGCTTCGCGCGGCCGCCGGACACACTCGCGCTGTTGCTTGTAATTTGATTATTATTGTTATTATTATTCGTGTCATTGTTGGTCGTGTTCTGAAGCGGAGTCAAGATGTAATTCTCCTGCACACACCGCGGCCGGCTCTCCAGCGCTGCGTTGTCCTTCAGCCGAGGGCAGTTAAAAAGCAAAGTGGAGCTGCCACTCGTGTTATTATTATTATTATTATTATTATTATTTAAACTGGACAAGTGGACCTCGTTGCGGGAGCTGCCATGTCGAAGCAGGGAGATGAACGCGCTTTCGCCAAACGCGTTTTCGGTTTCGATGGAGAGACCCCGTCGGACAAGAAAGCAGAGAATGAGGGGTTGCGCGACGGCGTAGTGGATGAGAGTGTACCTCCCATCTTCTGATATCTGATACAACAACGAGGACGAAGAGGGTGACGAAGAGCCAGAAAAGTTTTCTTTTTTACTATCACTGTCACCTTTTTTCACATCATTGGTGGGCGTCAGATTGGCATCCAGAAGAAAAGAGAGAAGGGGCAAATTGCCAGTCACGCACGCGCGCGCAATTGGCGTCATGCACAAACCGTTCAGCGGAGAAAACAGCGTACGTTCGTTATGATGATGATGGACATTGTTATTGCTGTTGTCCTGACCATCGGCATTGCTTTTGTTGTCATGGTGATGATATAGATGCTGATAGTAGGCGCAGAGGCGCAAGCTGAGCAAGTCCCATTCATTGAAGCAAAGTTGCAATGGCGTTTGCTGCTGAAAATTATTATTATTATTATTATTCGTGTTATTGTTGTTGCTGGTTGCTGGGATGGCTGGTGTGGTCAGAACTGACAAGTCCAGCTGCAAAGGGTTCACTTTTGTTTCGGGATGCGCCGATAAAAACTCCGTCACCATCTTTTTCAAATGAGCCTTCACGGTGTTATTGTTTTGATTGAAAGTGTGTGCGCTGCCATTCGTTTCGGCTTCCTCTGTTGTGCTTTCCGCTTTGGTCGAATGAATATTATTCGCGTGCTCAAACACGTCAATTTGTAAAGGAAGAAGAGGACTTTTGCGCTCTTTGCATAACTCAGAAGTGATCTTCGTCTCATTTATATTATTATTATTATTATTAGTATTGTTATTATCTGTATACAAAGCGTAAAATGGGTTATTTGATTGAAACGTGCCAAGCTCAGTGCACATTTTTTGCAGCAAGTTCACATTCATGCACGCGTTATTACTTTCAGTATTATTATTATTATTATTAGCTCCGCCACCGCTTGCAACGGACTTGCCCTTCGCATTGGGCTTCCCGCCAACGTTGTTGCTCGACACTGCACTATTGTTGCCAACACTCGTGTTGTTGTTTTGCGGACGAGAAAGAAGGCCGCGGTCTTGCATGAGCTCGCGAAGGAGACTAAACGGCGGCGGCGGATGCGGAGACGCATTTCCGGCTGCTCCTTCTTCTTCGTCATTGACACCCAATGAAGTAAAAATATCTAAAAAGTGAAACAAGTAATGATAGTCCTTTAGCAGTATGAGCAGATGCACGATGGAGCCTTTCATCACTGTCGCGTTTTTGTTCTGCTTGTTTTCATTTTCAAGGTGGTCCGCCGTTTTGTCGTCATCCAGTTCTGTATTGCTCTTTCGCCTTTCGCTTGTGCTGTTCGTCCTCTTTTTTTTGTCGGAGGCCGCTGCCGCGTTATTATTATTATTATTATTATTACTATTATTTACATCTGTTGGCATTCCATTCTCATTGTTGCCATTCGCAACATTGATGCAGTGCTCTGTTATCATTTGTAATTGCTTTTCGGTCGGCAAAACAAACGTATCGTTTATCGTCAGACCCATTTCAAAAAAGTAGAAAAGAATCTCTTTTGCTTTTTCGGAAAAAAAGTCGTGCTCTTTGTTATTATTGTTGTTGTTGTTCTGAAAGTTCGAGTTTGTATAATACATTAAGGTACATAATAAAGCGACGAAAGGGGTAACCTGCAAAGCTGTTTTGTTATTACTATTCGGCAAAATGTAGTAGTGCATTTCATTCAGTAGAAAATCTTTTCCATTTTCATACTTGTTCTGCTTTTTCTCCACAATGTCTTTTATTTCCGCCAAATTTAAATCGTGTATCGCCTGCTGCAGTTGCTGACGCCACGGGTTCTCTGGGTCCTCCGTCTCTTTCTTTTTTTTGGCCGGCATCGTATTTTTTTATATATATATATATATATTGGTTCTATTGTTACTTTTTTTTAAAAATAAAAAAAAGAAGAGGAAGACAACAAAAGGGGGGAGGAGGAAAGAAAAACCGGTGTGCACATATGTAATGATAGTACTTATAATAACAATGAAGCTGACAATATATTTAGCATTTAGACTTTTTTATTTATTTATTTGATGTACTCATAACTTAGAATTTTTTTTTTTTGCTCAAATTAAAAGGTGTGTAGCAAGGGTGGAGGACAAAGCAAAAAAAAGTAAAAAACTAAAGGAATTGTACATCTATACATCTAAGCATTTTTTTTATTTATTTTCAATTTATTTCTGCTGAAGCTGCGCACGCATCGCTTCTCTCGCCCTATACAATTGCGCAAGCTGTTCATCAGCCGCGGCGTTGCCGGTAGATCTGTGGGCTGGAGCGTACGGATTATTATTATTATTATTATTATTATTATCATTATTGTTTGCAAGAGGCTGCAACCGATAAGGGGATGCCGCAGGTCGATCCAGAGAAGAAGTCATCACATTGTTGTTGTTGTTGTTAAGTTTTGTTGTCGTGTTGCCACCGTTTTGAGTTTGACTGACACTAAAAGATTGCGGCTGCGAGAGCGCGGGCAGGCGGGCCGCCGCCGGAGGAGATGGGCTTTTACTTATCATGCCAATATTAGTATTATTGTTGTTGTTGCTGCCCGCCATGTAATTGCCCAAGCGAGTATGCGGCGCGCTGCCATTAACGTAGTTTGAAGCGCTGACATTATTATTATTATTATTATTATTATTATTATTATTGTTTGTGTTGCTCGACGGCGCAGAGGAAGGATGTGTGTCGTATGAATTTGAAAAATAAGACGGCGATGCGTTGCCGTTGCCGTTGTTGTTGTTATTGTGGTTGTTATTGTTATTCATAGAAGAAGAAGGTCGCACTGAGGGGGCACTGTTGCTGATACCTGCTCGACTCGTTAAGTTACTATTATTATTATTATTATTATTATTGTTATTATTATTATTATTATTATTATTATTGTTATTATTGTTGTTGGTACCACTGGTGTCATTCATGGCCAGCGTTATTTGTTTCCTTCGCAGAAGCAGCCATTCTTCAAAGTCTTTCGTTAGCTTGTCTTGCGCGTGCTTGACAAACAAATGCATGCCATCGATTTCTTCTTTTTGCTTTCGCAGCGTCTCGGCCAACGCGTTGTACTCGATTTTCGCCGAAGCGAGAGCACCAAGAAGCGCCTCCTCCTCCTTCGTGCTCCCGCCCTCCGCGTTGGAGCTATTATTATTATAATTATTATTATTTTTATTTTCTTCTGACACCGCACGCTCGGCACGTACCTGCTGCACTTTTTTTTTGATTTGCTTGATGCCGTCGACGCGGGCGTTGAGCTGCGCGGCGGTGGTCTTGCACTGCTCGTACTTTTCTTTGAGTGTCTGTTTTGTGTTTTCTAATTTGGAGAACTCCTCACATGAGGATTTGAAGGCCTCGAAGGCAGCTGTGCGGTCTTGCACTAGTTCGGCATCACTCAGCGCGTTCAAATTGTAATTATTATTATTATTATTATTATTGCTGTTGCTGTTTTTATTATTAAGCTCCTCTTTTCGTTTTAGATACTCTTCGGTGGCGGTCACCTGCTCTTGCTTGAGTTTTCCGGTTTGAGAGAGCTGCTGAACGTGGGCGAGGGCGGAGCCATAGTCGGTGGAGCTATTTTTATTAGTATTATTATTTTGTTTGTTGTCAGTGTGACGCAGCATTTGTATTAATTGCAAGGCGTCTATCCCATTATTATTATTATTATTAGTAGTAGTATTATCCAAGTCGCTTGCGTTGAAATTAATTTGCGTTTCTGCGTTGAATTTAGCCGCGTTCGTTTTGTGAATAACATTTAACAATAAATTGACTTCGTTCTCTTTTTGCTGCAAACTGACAGTCAAGGCTTCCACTTGCGTCTTGTAATCGTCCAGTATGGCGGCATCGACACCGCTTCCACCAGTCCCGTTATTATTATTATTATTTTGCAAAACCATTTTACTTTCCAAATTAGGTCCGGTGGGCTCCACGAGCGAAATAACGCCGTTACGATCGCCATTTTTGTTTTTATTCAAAATGGTGCTCTTCAAGACGTCGAAGCAGTAGTAGATGCGCGCGAGGTCGCCCTGCAGGCCCTCCACCCGCGCCCCCGCCTCCGGCTTCTCGAGGTACTGCATCATGATGTTCTTGCAAAGCGCCTTCTCATCCTCCGTCAACGCCCGCTCGGCGCCCTCGCCGGCCTTTTCGTAGAACAGCAGCCGCTCCTTCAGCGACGCGACCTCGCTCTTTAACTTTTTGACGAGCAGCAGCGGGTCGACCTCCTCGTTGACGTGGGCGTGCTGTTTAATGAGCGCGACGCGTTGCGCGAAACGGCATGTGCTGATGGTCTCCGGCAGCACCGAGATCGCCGTGTGGCACGTCGCGAGCATGCTCGTCCGGCAGTTCTCGCCGAGGCTGTCGCGCAGCACCATCGTCAGAAACGAATTTCGAAATGGAATATGATCGCGCCGGCCGCGCACCTGCTCGCTGAGCGCCGTGATGACGTGCTCGAGGTAGTGGAGGCTGAGGTTAATGTACTTCGCCTCGGTCAGAATGTTGCCGGTCACCTGGGTCCGGCTGACGCGCTCACTTCCGGCGAGGTCGACGAAGTTGAGTTTGCTGCGGCGAATGAGACTGCTGTCGGCGTAGCGCGTCTCGAGGTAGACAATAAAGACACAGTGCGACCGCGACGATGTTTTGTTCATCGGCGTCTCACAGTACAGGCGGTTGGTGTCGCCGAGAAACAATAAGTTGAGCGCGTCGGTGAGGGTCGGCGCCGGGTGCTGCTCTAAATTTTTGAGCATGATTTCCTGCCCCTCGCCATAGTTCGCCGATGACGACGACATCGCCGTCGCGTCAAATGTGTCGTGCACCGTTACGTTGTTCAGCTCCTCCAAACTCTTCGCATCCTTGCCATGGTTCAGCAGGTCCTGCCCCTTGTCGTTGTATATCTGCAAGTACGAGATGCTCACCCGCGTGGTCGAGTTCGGGCTGCTGCTATTATTATTATTATTATTATTATTGATCGCGTTGAAGATAAAGGCGAGGCCGCGCGGAATGATGCCGCGGTCTTCGTAGCTTTCGGTGCCGCCGGTGATGCTGTACGTTTTGCCACTGCCCGTCTGGCCGTACGCAAACACAGTGCTGTTGAATCCATCCAGCGCGCTCTGCACGCACTCCTTCGCGACGATGTTAAACACCTCTTCTTGTTTTACTTTTGGCTCGAGCACGCGCTGGAAGTGGAAAGTGTAGCTCTCGGCCGAGTTGTTAACAATGTCATAGTACACCGCCGCGTTCGCATTCTGCTCCTTGTTGATGTCCGCCAAGTCGCTCCGGTTAAAAAGAAATTTAATATCGCTGCCATCGAAGCTGTGCGTTGTTTCGTACTGACAGCTTCTATTATTATTATTATTGTTGTTGTTGTTGCGTCCATTGCTATTGGTATTATTTTTATTTGTGCTAGTTAGAAAGTCGCTTTGCTGGGCGGTGGCGGCGGGACGTATGCGGAGATAGGTTTTGATGCCTTCAGAAGGCGCCATAGTAACTAATTAATAAATTAAAAATGTATATGTATATTTTTGTGTGGGTGTATAGAAGGTAAATACAGATTAAAAAAAAAAAAAAATAGATAAAAGTCTAAATATAAGTAGAATATATACGTGTGTGAGTAATTACTGCAACTGTTCCTTTAAATAAAAAAAAGTAGAAAGAAAAAGAGATTTATATGATAGGGTACAAAATAGTACATGGTCCACACCCATTTAGAAAGCGCATTTTTGTTTTTCAGCTCTCGGCCGACGAAGCGAACTTATTTTTCTTTGTTGTAGTGATACATACAAAAAGGGGAGAGCTTAGATAAATACAGTTGAAAAAGGAAAATGTTTATATTTACAATAATCAAAATAATGTACATACT
>AUXK01000289.1:0-10356 GCA_000482165.1 Strigomonas oncopelti | reverse complement strand
CTTTCTTTGCTCACTTCGCCGCGCTGTTGTATGCGCTTTTTAAAAATACCATCTCCACAGCGATCGACAGCTTTTCGTCTCTCTTTTATAATTATTATTGTTACCTCTCTCTTTGTGCCGATTGCAAAGCATGCTGCAAACAAATCTCTTTCTCTCTCTTTCTTTCTTTCTCTCTCTCTCTCTCTTGTTTTCACCGCTTAAAGTAGTTTCAGTTGTAATTACAACAGCGAAACATTCTGCAAATAACAACATTCTTTACCTTTTTTTTCCCCTCCTCTTTATATATATATATTTTATTATTGCTATATATTAAATACTCTATTTTTTTTTTTTACTAACGAAAAAAAAAAAAGCAACTCTAATTGTTTACTTCCTTTTCTCTTATAGTTTTTCCAATTTTCTTTCTTCTTCTTTTTTTTTTTCTCTCTCTCTTCATAAAGCTTTAAAGTTATTGCGGACACGCATTTGTTCTTGCTAATAACGCAGCTCAATATATTGGACACTTTTCATTGACTAGATTTGTTGCTCTTTTTTATTATTTTTTTTTTTTATTCATTTGCTTTTATCTCTCTTTCGGAATTTTTTTTTTTTGCTGCCTTTTTTATTATCATTTTATTTTTCTCTTTTACTTTTACAATTGGACTCATTGCGTGTTAGCAGTTGCCTTTGTACTCACGATGGGCAACTGCTGCAGTGGAAACGAAGCACTTTCTAGCGATGTCAGTAGAAATAGTCTGGGCCTCCCCCACAGGGCCAAAAATAGATCTTCGCCCCCCGCCCCCGCCCCCTCTAAAGTGGGTCCGGGCACGAGGCCTGGCACTGCCGCCGACGGCACGATAGAAATAGTCCAACCGCTCCCTCTTCCCGAGCGACGCACCCGACCTGGCTTGCCCATGCCCAGCCCCCCGCCGGCGCAGCACATCCCGAAGCCTGTTGTGCGCCACGGCAGCAACGCCGCCTATGTAGACGAGGTGGTCACGGACACGCTGCAGGTGTCCGAGACGACGGAGACGGGCGCGTGGGACGGAGACCCGGACGACATGACGCCGACCGAAATGGTGGACGTGAGTCACCCCACGCACGCGCACCACGTGTCCGATATAGACATCATTAGCGAAATAGATCTCACCTCCTTCGACGCCAAGGCGCGCACATTTGTCGGCGGCGCCGACAAGGAAAGACGCTCCCGCAACTACGAGGCAGAGAAGCGAGGCCTCACAGGGCGCCGTGCGGACGGCACACGTCAGCACCTCTTGTCTCGGGTCCTCAAGGAGCGGGCGATGCACGAGCGCGGCGAGATGTTGCGCGCCTTCTTCATCGAGCGGCTGTCGCTCTGCCTCCAGGTGGCGGAGGCCGACGAGTTCCTGCGGCGGCAGCTCATCCTCTCGGAGTGGATGTCGTCGGTCGAGCAGCTCCGTCTGCACGCGCCGCTGGAGGACTCGCCCGCGCGCACGTGCGACGAGTACCAGCCGCCGTGGCGCAGCGCGACGGTGGAGGGCGACCTCACCTCCAGCGAATACAACGACGAGGAGGAGGCGACGGCGCAGATGCGTTCCTCTTCTCTGTCCGTGCGCGGACTCCCACGCCCCCAGCAGCCGGACTCGGTGCTTGTGCACACGTTGTGAGCCATTGCGTTTGTGGGGCCAAGAAAGCATATAAGTGGCGCGCGCTCGGTTTATTTTACCGTGCATGTATTTACATTTATATATTGACACGTACATCTATATTTTTGTATCACAATATCTGAATATAGATTTTTCTGTCTGTATAATTCAAAAGAAACAGCTTTTTGTCTTCTTTTTTTTTTACTATTTATTATTGCGTGTCCTTTTTTTTTTTCTCTTTACTTTTTTCTTCTTTTTCTACTTTCTCCTAATTCTAATGAATTGATTACGTTGCTACACAGAATTTAAACATTCGCACAACTAGCACACATAAACCGATTGTGTGCTTATTTTTATATTTATTTCCACAGGTAAAGGGATTTTCCCTTTACAAAGTAATTTTTTTTTTTCTCACTTTTTTGTGCTTGATGGAGTTTGTGATTTGAAAACGTATTATAGCTGATCTTTATTTATTTATTATTTTTTTTTTTGCTCTTACTAATTATTTAACTTTTTTTTTTTGACAAACGGTTACGATTTTTAAAACGACGCATTTTTTTAAGGCATTTATACCAATAGCGGACATATATATATGTATCTTTATATTTCTAACAATTTTTGCATCATGGCACGGAACACCTTCTTCAGGCGCGCCAGTACTTGTCTCGAGCACAAGTCTCTCTCTCTCTCTCTCTCTTACTCACTGTGTGCGTCATATGCATATATATTCAATACTGCGTGTACAAGTTAATGCGGCTCTTTCATTTCATTCAATTTCTTTTTTTCTTCCCTCCACTCTCTCCATTTCTCTTTTCTTCTTTTATTGGGCGCCTCATTTACTACATAGGATAGTATCCTATATATATTTATACTATAAGAAAGGAAAAAGTGATGTCGGTCAACATTGCCACCATAGTTAACAAACCTTGCAGTTGCTATTTAGCACAAGGCGAGCGGGTGGAAGGCTCCCTGGCTGCCATTGATGGCGTCTTCAACGTGGTCTTGACGGACGTAGCGAGCCACGACGGTGGCACTGCTTTTGTGCGAGGAGAAAATGTTGTGTACGTTGAGTTTGGGGCAACGAGTGAGGCGGCAAGAAGCTGAGCATTTCTTCTTTTAGCCTGCACGGAAGCATTACCCGCGTCGTTTGTGAGGAAGAAACCTTAATAAAAAAAATATCTTGTATTTTTTTTATTCCATTGTGTATCGTATCTGTGTGCGCTTGCAATTCTATTATTTTCACGCACACATTTGCCCATTGCTTTTTATTATTTTTATATATTGTGCTTAACTTTCGCGTCATCTACTCTTTCTCCGTCTTTTCTTTTCTACATAAAAAAAGTTTCGCCATTTAATTCTCCCCCACAGTAGTTTGATTTTGATCTTTCCGGTCCGATGGCTCTTCCTGGTGTGGCGCGGTATGAGCGGATGCCCACTCGCTCCAAGGTGCAGTTCTTTTGGATTTCGATGCTCATGATGGGCTTTGTGTATCAATTCCTGAAGATGACGGTGCTGCGCGTGCAGCCGAAGCGTGAGGAGCAGATGTACATGCACATACAGAGTCTGTACGGCGACAACATACCAGAGGAACTCATCCAGCTGGCGAAGCGGCAGCGCGAGGCGCAGGATGCGCTCTCCCTTACCACGATGCTGCGCACGCCGACGCCCGGCCAGACATCGCATGCCCTGCAAAACGAGCTGGATCCCCGCGCGCTGCTGAAGCACAAAAGCTGGAACGGGTACTGACCCACGTGCATTGCAACTTCATTATTACTATTATCTATTCTCCGTTTGTACATTTGAATGCGTGAACGTTGTGGACATGCTTTGCTTTTTACAATATTTAATTAACACCTTCTCGCTTTCTCCTTTCTTTCTCTCCCAATCGGGATTACCAGTAAACACTTTTCAGTAAACGTGCACCTACCATTGCTGTTCTGTTTAGTACGTGTATATATATATGCTTTTACTATTGCTATCTATATGATCTACTCTGTACACATGCACATGTACATTAAGAAACACATGCAGCATGCTTCTAATTTTTTTTTTTTTTTTCTCTCGTGCACTTTGTGCTTCTTTACTTCTTTGTTCTCTGACTCTTTTTTCTTGCCTGGTTGTCTTTTTACGTACGTGTTTATCAAATAGCAAAGTGTTTTTTATTTAAAATACAACAATCGGAAACTACAGCCCCAACAAAAGGGCCGTATTTGATGTACGTTTTTGTGCACGTGCGCGAGAAGGTGATTAAGCTGAGCTGCGGCGACGGCACGCAGAGCATCTCGTGGCTGGGCAACGCCGCCATGATCTTCTACGACTCCACGTTTGGGAAGAAGTACGGCTCTCCTGTTGCCATTCGCAAGGAGGGCGGCGTCGCGTGCGACCCCAACGAACGCGTGAGCGACGTCCTCGACGACAATCAGCACGTTTTTGCGGAACTGGACGAGTCCGTTGTATAATCGTAATTACTTTTTTTTTCCATTTCCCTGGACCAGGCCTTTTCATGTCGATGTAAACTAGCTGTGTGACTTTGTAGCCCCTTTCCTTACGTGCTTTAAAAATATGTAATTATTATTATTAGCGGCTCTTTTGACTTTGCTACGGTACCACATTTGCTTTGACCGTATCGCTCCTTTCTTTTTGGATCTTTTGGATCTTTTGCATTTTTTCATTATTGTCTTTATTGAGACCGCCGTTGTTGACCTTTTCCGTCTTCACCCCTCTTTCTCGTTCTCTTTCTCTTTCGTGTTCTGTTTTAATATTCACTACTACTACTACTTACTTTTTTTTTTTTTTCCTTCTTACCTGTTCGCTCAATGTATAGTACCAAACATTTATGTCTGAACGTCGTCCCAACCCTCTAGTGCAGGCCATTGCCAACGGCGACGGTGAGTGGGCCAACGTCCCCGGAACGTCCGCCACTCCGTCGTGCTGTCGCTGCAGCAACAGTATGAACGGCCGCCGCCGCGGCAGCCGGTCGAGCTTCCTTTGCTGACAGAGGGGATGGTGCAGCGCAGCGTAGAGACCTTTGAGGACGGGGCCTGGGTGCGCGACCAGGCCGTGCGCAGCTTCGCCCAGTTTCACAACAGCATCGAGACGCTGCACACGTCCATGAAGGGGCAGCTGGAGTCTTTGCTGCGCACTGCGATGCAGCTGCACCCGGACATCCTGGCCGACGTGCAGGACCACTTCCGCCTGAGGCGGAGCGATCAGATCCCCGACGGCGTCCCGATCGACGACGAAAAGGTCGACCGCATCGGGCAGCAGGAGCAGGTTCTGGAGGAGCTGATGGAGGACCTGCACCAGCTGCGCAACACGTCCGTGCGGTTCGCCGCGCACTTCCTGACGGATACCGAGAAGCGCGCGATGGGGGCCAACCCCGCCTATCTGCGCCCGGAGGACGTGGACCGCGACACCGAAGCGCGCGTCGAGCGATCGCCGCGCGCGGCCTCCCGCTCAGGGCCGCCGCCGCCGGGCGGGCGCGGCTCCTCCCCCGGGGCGTCGCCGCCCGCGGCGCTTTACCCCGAGCTCGAGCGACACCCGACGTCGCCGTTTAACCGCGTCTCGAAGGACGACCCTTACTTGATTGAGCTGCGGCGGCAGTACATGATGCGCGTAGCGGAACTGAACGGACTAGACGGCCACGACGCCTACATGCGCGGAGCCAAAGGCCATCAGCACGCCGACGCATCGGCGACGTCGCAGACTTCAACGGATAGCAAAAAGAGGAATAGACGAAAGCCATAGCCTAAACTTAGCTTATCTTTACCCATTTGTTGATTGGTAGCATAGTTATTTTTAAAAATTACTAACAATAATATTAATAATAATGATATTATTAATAAAGAAAATAATTGTACATTGCTTATTAGATTAGACAAGAATACCGAAGCAGCTCACCGTTCGACTTTTTTTTCTCTTATTTTTTTTTTTCTCTGTTACCTTCTCTACTGTATTTTTTTTCACCTTTATTTTGTCTAGAACTACAAACGTACAAACACCCACACACACACACACAGACACACACACACGCATACATGTGCACACACAACTATGTATATATATAGATATATAGAAAATAGAAAAAAGGCACCAAGACAATCTGTTAGCTTTTTAATTTTCGCTTTACTTTTTTAAAAAATGTTTATTTTTTTTTTTAATGGTTGATTCTCATTCCTTTAATTTTTTTTTCCTTCCACTTCATTTAGCAAAAAAAAAAAAAAAAACATTTGCAAAACGAAAAAGGCTAAATACGGAAACAGCAGGTGTAGACTTCCGCACTTGCACGCACACACACATATATATATTATTGTTACAAACACAGTGCTGCTCGCGTCGGAGACGGAGAGTAAAAATGCCTTCTGAACAGTCTTATCGATCAGGCTTCACGCTGCTTTCAAAACGGAAAGAGGGGGGCCCGTCCGTAAACATCCGCTCTACCATCCGGCAGTTACAAGCCTTCCAGCAGTCCAACGCGTCGTATGTGCCTCAGCTCACCGAGACGGTTCAGTCGGTGAATGAGTCTCAGATCGAACACCAACTTCGCGCGGTGGCCATGGCGAACTACAGGCCGCAGATCAAGGAGCCCGAAGCGGCGGAGCAGCACATGTACAACAAGCAGCAGTGCGCGGGGCACCAGTACAAATCTTACGCCGACCCCCAGAACTTTTCCAAGCCAACAAACAAAAAGCCAACAGTTGTGTACAATACTGAGCACAACAAGGTGCCGCCGCGTGGCAGTCGCCTTGCGCCGCCGCCGCCGCAGCAGCAGCACCAGAAGCAACGTGCATACGGCACGTCGCCCACGGCGCAGCGCTCTCCGCGGGCTGTGTCCCCCATGCGCAATGCGTCGACTCTTTTGGATAGAAACGGCTTCATCAGCACATTGGAGCGAACGCGCTTCAGGGGCGAGGTGACAAAAAATCTCATGGACTTTTTCGATGAGACCGATGAGCTGTATGAGTGTCGGGAGAACATGCGCCGCCACATATTTGATGCCATGCGGGCAGACCCCCGTCACGCGAAGGAACTGTCAGGCGAGGTGAAGCTGGCCCGCCGTCCGACGCGCGAGCAGCTGGATGCGCTTGGCGCCGTCGAGACAAGTCTGGCCGTGCTGCGGGAGGCAACAATGGAGCTCGTAGCCACCTACTTGACACCGGAGGAGAAGCGCCATCTGGGCATCAACACCCACCAGTTTCAGTCGCGCGGCGAGAAGCGCTCTGCCTACCAGTACGTAAACGACGAAAAGAGGGTCAGCAAGAACCATCGGAGCGCCCACACATCGGCCAGGACCAGCTCGAAAGGGTACAGCAGAGAAACGGGCGCCGTGGAGACACCCGTCTCTCCTGCAGATGACTTCACAGGATACGAGGACAGCCCGCCGAAGCGGCCAGAGGAGTCGCCTTGCTCCACGGCGCCGACGGAGGTGGAGGACTCCCCGACCGAGCACCTTTCATTAGCCGAAACGGCGAAGCTGACGTCCTCTGTCTCGCCGCCACCGCTGCCGCAACAGTCGGCAGCGGCGACGCCGACCGCCTCGCCGTATCGTGCGGTCCCCCACTTTTCCGTGCCGGTGTCCGCACCGCCCGCTGCAAACTCTCTCTTCACACCGCCCGCGTCGCGTGCGCCGTGTGCCGCGCCGCCGCCGCCGGCGACGCAGCTCTTCGCGCCAGCCGCCCCCGTCGCCGCCGCGCTGCCGGAGAATGCGGAAGCCGGCGGCCACACAGCGGAGGACAGTCCGTATGGCAACGCGGCCGCGTCCGTGACGGAGCCGGAGGGCTCCGCCGACCGCCACACCCCCGAGAGGGCCAACGGCCCTGCCCCCTCGGTCTCCACGCTCGATGACGGCAACCGCAGTCTTTCTTCGCAGGGCTCCCCCGCAGCGAGGGCGCCCCGCCCCCCGAGCAGCGCGGGAGGGGACGACATGGACATTCCCGTGCCGTCGCAGCCCGCCTCGCGGCTTTCCGCGACCACGGTGCCGCAAGGCGCGGGACCACGGAAAATGGCGCCGGCGCTCGCCAACTTGTTCAAGAAGCTACCCGGAGGTCAGATGGTGAAGGTCGTGCCCGGGGCGCTGCCGGCCTCCGCGTCGCCTGCCACGTCGCAACCGGGCAGCGCTGTGCCCGCCGCCAGGGCAGCAGCGGCGACGCCTAAACAAGAGGAAAGGGCGATGCCCGTGCGAAACGAGTTCAAGCGGTTTGTAATTGATTCTGACAGCGATAGCTCGATGCGTTGACGTCCATCATGCGGTAGTGTTTGCACTTTTTATTTTCTTCTTTCCATCTTCGTCCTACTTTTTCTTTGTTTTTATTTCATTGTTCGTCCTAGATTCTTTTTTTTTTTTTTTTTAGTATAAAGTCTAGTTTCCGTGCTAGCAAGCAAACAAGCAAACAATTAAAAAAGCTAAAAAAAAAATGAGCTTTTTCAGCTGCGACTTGCTTTTCGCACTTTTTTTTTTTTTTTTTAAAGCAGCACACATCGTTGTATATGCATATATATATACATATATATATTTCTCATTTGCACACTTTGGCATTACTTTTATGCTCTCCCCCTTTTCTCCTCTTTTATTATCTCCTTTTTTTTTTTCGCTCTTTGTATTTCTTTCTTTTTTTATACTAAAGAAAAGAGCAAATACGTCGTGCTGAGTATAGCTGAAGCGCATTTTTTTAAATTCTTTGTCTTTTTTTTTCTTAATTTTTTTCTTTACTTTGCTTGAATGAGACGCCTCTTCGCATCCACGTTAGGTTCACGCTTACGGGCCGCCGGCGCTGGTGCGCTGCTGCCTTTGGCTTCGAGACGGCCGTGCGTGGAGCCGAGCGTACGCACGGCCGTGTTCTGTGCCTCCACCACCACCCCCACCAGCGGGGTCGCGCCCATCGGCGGCGATGTGGAGGAGAACGACGAGACCCATCCGGACTTTCAGCCCCGCATGGTCTCCAGCGACTTGGCCGAAGATGAGATTGCCATGATCAAGAAAGACATCAACGACACCATTAAGGAAGAGGACATTGTTATTTTTATCAAGGGTGTACCGGAGGCTCCCATGTGCGCCTTCTCGATGCGCATGGTCGATGCGATGGACGCGCTCGGGGTGGAGTACACCGCCTTCGACGTCCTGGCGCACCCCGTCGTGCGCACGTACGTCAAGGAGGTCAGCGAGTGGCCCACCATCCCACAGCTGTTTGTCAAGGGCGAGTTTGCCGGAGGTATCGACATTGTGCTGAAGATGGCGGAGGATGGCGAATTACAGATGCTGCTGGACCAGAAAGGGATTAAGCATCGCACGCAGGGCATATAAAACAAGAAAAGGTCTTCACAAGCAAAAAAGGCGGAAAAAAAAAAAAGAAATAAAACGAAAAGAGGATTCACTCCTCGTTAATTTATTTTATACATATTTACTTAAATTTCACTCTTTTTACCCCCTTTTCTTTTTCCCATATATATATATATATTTCTGGTTCGGCGTTGCGCTTTTACATTTTCGCCACTTTTGCGTCTAGTAAATTGGATTCTTTGCCTTTGCTTCTTCAAATATTTTCCCGTTTTTTACTCCTTTTTTTTTTCTCTCCTCCCTTCCTCCCTCCCTCCAGCTTTTTCCTATTTTATTAACCCTTTGTCCTCCCCCCTTTTGCGTGATGCATGGCAGTGGCTCCTTTGTGACCACCAACATAGTGGGCGGGCTGGGAAATCAGCTCTTCCTTGTTGCCAATTTGCTCGCAACTTCGAAGCGGAACGGCATTGCGTCTTTTCTGCCGCGCGTATCGCTGAGTAGCAGTTGCGAGGCGCCGCGACCGACGTACTGGTCTTCCCTGTTCGCGGATCTGCCTGCGCTTGGTGTGGCGGAGGAGGCGCCACAGCACCTGCCCGTCGTCCGCGTCCCGGAGAGCCGCCCCGCTGCCCCGGTCTGGCTCGACCCGTCGACGCCGAAGGTTTACGACATGGTCGGCTTTTTCCAGTCAGAGCTTTACTTTAGAGACTACCCCGTCATCAAGGGCGTTGTCCCGCAGAGCTTGACCGCGGCGGCGGCCGAGCACATGCGCGCGAACTACGGCATCCGGCAAGACACGCACACGGTGGCGTTGCACCTTCGACGCGGCGATTATGTGCGTATGAAGCATGTTTTTGAGGAGCTGCCGCTGAGCTACTACGACGCCGCGCTGCGCCAGCTGCTGGGCGGCCTTCTCCTGCGAGACATCATGTGCGCGTATGACGAAAAAAGGGCATCACGTGAAGGTGCTCGTCTTCTGCGAGGAGGAGCTGTTTGGGAACACCGCGGTCGGCTACTTTGCATCGAAATATGAGGGTCTGGACGTTGTGCTAGTCCACGCGAAGAACGAAGCTCACCCTCCCCTCCCAGGTGGTGCCTCGAGCCCCAGAGAAGTGCTCGAGCTGCTGATGATCCATTTGTGCAACGACGTGGTCATGGCGAACTCCACCTTTTCGTGGTGGGGCGCATACCTAAACGAGAAGCCACTGCGCCGAGTGGTGGCACCGTCCAAATGGTTTGTTCAAGATCCGTATCCTTTGTCAAACCACATGTACTGCGATGATTGGATACTGCTGTAAAAGTTTGCTAACTCGTTTTAGCTCAAAAAGCTACGTCTACGAATTGGTGCTTTGCTTCTTCTTCGCCTTAAATGCGTCTGATCGTGTACGCTGCTTGCAGGCAACGGTGACTGCTTTGCCTATGCCATGTTTTACCCATCTTGCTGTTTGTTCTCTCTCTCTCTCTGTCTCTCTCTCTGTCTCT
>AUXK01000288.1:0-10386 GCA_000482165.1 Strigomonas oncopelti | reverse complement strand
AGGTTGTCTCCTCCTCTCCTCTTTCTTTCTTTCTTTTNTTTTTTTTTTTTTTTCGTTCTCACAAAAGCGCATTGCGCACCGTCTTGTGGAGCAGCTCCAGCATCTCCGAATACCCCATCGAGTTGTACATCTTCTCCTCCTTCAGTTGCTTGAAAAAGTTTTCCTCGGCCGCCTCGCCCTCGTGCACCACAATGAGTCGCCGCACGCCGTCGTCGCGCGTCGTCAGCGCGTAGAGCAGGTTGCGCAGGCGCTCATCGAACTGGTCCTCCCCGGGGCCCCCGGTGCGGCCGACCGCCGTCGCGTCCGCCACGCCAAAGAGAAAGGTGGAGACCTCCGGGTCCACGCGGGAGCCGACCCAGAGGTAGACAAGCCGGGCCTGCTCGTCGCACAGCACGTACACGCCTGTCTTCACGATGCTCTCCAAGATGAGCTGCTCCCGCTGCGGCAGAAAGTACTCGTTGGTGGCGGGGTTGATGGTGCCGACGCGCGGCTGGTCGCGCAACTTGTGCACAGCGAAGAGGGAGGGGTAGAGGTAGATAAGAAGCTTGTGCACTGGCATCGAGACGAGGTCGAAGATGCTCGACACGCGGTCGTCGATGCGGACCGACGTGCCCTCCACAAGCCCGTCGGAGCGCAGCAGGCAGAGCACGTAGAGGGCGAGCAGCCGCAGGCGGGTCGGCATGAGGAGGGTCGAGCTGCCACTGCGGGTCTCCTCGGCGGCGGCGTAGCGGCGGTACGTTGTGAGCATCTTGATGAGGTGCTCCGTCAGCCCCTGCCGCGCGCTCTGCGGCCCCTTGTTCACCGCGTCACCGATCGCCCCGTGCGTCATGCCAACCAGCAGGGCCTCGAGGTCCATCGACTCGAACATGGTGCTGTACTGGTGCGTCGCGCGCTGCCGGAAGCTGTGGACCCGCACCCGCCGGTGTCCGGTGCGGGTCGTGTACAGCAGCGCCGTCTGGAAGTACACGTACCCCTTCTTGTCTAGGCTGCCCTCGTGCTCCAGGTCGACGAAGAAGGTGGACGACCCGGTGATGCTCGCGAGGTCCATGTCGAGCGCGTTTTGCGAGAGGAAGTGGCCGCGGTACCGCTTCACGCGCAGCCCGGCGCTCGCGCGGACGCGCAGGATGCCGGCGTAGCCCGCCTCCTCCGTCATGAGCTGCAACAGCTGCGCCTGCACCTTGGTGCTGTCAATCATCGGGTCGTACTTGGAGAAGAGAAACACGCGGCCGTTGGTGACGTGCGAGAGGGCCGACATGGTGACCAGCTCGCAGTACTCGCTTGCAAACACGAAGAGGTCGAACGAAATGCCCTGTTTGGCCGCGTCGGTCGCGAGGGCGGTCCAGAACCCATTGATCGGGCGCAGCAGCTCCTTCTCCTTCTCGGTGCCGTACAGCTTGTGCTGCTCGCGCAGCTTCATCGTGCCGATGCCGCGGTAGGGGCAGCCGTGTGCGCTGACGACGACGCGGCCGCCGCCCATGCCAGACAGCACCAGCATCGCCACCTTCACCGCGGCGCCGACAACGGAGTTGGCGCCGGCCTCCTTCGCGTCGACGGCGTACATCGGCACGCGGCTGAGGAAGGTCTGAATGCATTCCATCTCGCTGCCGACCTCGAGCCAGCACAAGGACTTGAAGGGCAGCGGCGAGAACGGGT
The DNA here is from genome assembly GCA_000482165.1 of Strigomonas oncopelti. NCBI lineage: Eukaryota > Euglenozoa > Kinetoplastea > Trypanosomatida > Trypanosomatidae > Strigomonas > Strigomonas oncopelti. The sequence continues at coordinate 8,733 of AUXK01000288.1, read as the reverse complement.
CCTCCACGTCCGGCACGCAGAGCTGCGGCATCTGTGGGTGGTGGAAGTTGTAAAAGTGGAGCTGCGTGCCATACGTAATGAACGACACCCGCGCCTGCGGCGTGCGCTCAGCCATCCGGCGGAGGGCCTCCGCGATGCCGTGCACGTAGTCGCACAGAAAAAGCGCGTTGGCGGTGGTGGAGATGTCGATGAGGAATAAGTGGTGCAGCGGGCGGGTTGGCACCTTGTCGCCCTTCTCCGTCGTCACTTGGTAGTCGGGGAAGGCGTCGACGTCGTACTCGACGCTGCCGCGGCACAGCTCCGGCCGATCGTACTTGTCCAGCCGCTGCCCCCGCTCGTTTAGGTTCTGGAAGTAGCTCTGCTCCACCTCGTTCTTCATGCCGCACAAGTTGCACGTCCACGCGCGGCCCATGTCGCAAAAGACCGAGTGGCAGCTGAGGTAGCCGCGGCAGCGCAGGCAGCGGATGGGCGCGTGCTCCGCCACGAGCGGCACCTCCTCCTGCGCGTGCAGTGGACGGCAGAGGGGCGAGAGGACCGCGCCAAAAGGCAACGAGGTCTCCTTCACAAGCGTGTGCTCGCTCGGGATCGTGTCCGAGGTGATGCGGAAGAACTTCGGGTTCGCGTTGCCGTTGTCAATACCGATGAAGTCGGTGGTGGAGAGGGGGGCGTTGTTGGTGGAAGTGTCGTACTCGCGAGGGCCTTTCGCCATTTTGTCCGCGCCGAAGAGGATGGAAGGAGGCGAGGGGGTCAGCTGCAAATTGACCGCGCGGCGCGGCGGCGCGCGGGCGTACTGCGGTTGTCCACGCCCAGCACCGCCCCCTCCACTTCCACTTTCTCCCGCCGACGTCTGCTGCGTCAACTGCGGCTGTTGCACTGCTCGCGCCGGTGCGACGTAGGGTGCACTAGTGCTGGGCGTATTGTTTGTGGATTGCTGCTGCCGCACCTGTGGCTGCGGGGCGGCGTAGGTCTGAGGGGCGGAAGGCGCGCTCGGATACGGCGCCTGGCCTGCAGTGGATGAAGGATGCGCGGGAGCTGATGGCGGCAGATTCTGGCGCGGACTGCTGCTGCTGCTGCTAGGGGCGACCGTGCCCGGCGCACGGCCAGCCGGATTGTTGCTATTTCCCGTCGCGGCGTTGGCGCTGCTGCCAACAGGGGCTGAATAGCTGTTATTGTTGTTGCTGTTGCTTGTCATTGCTGAAGTGTAGGAAGCGTAAGGAGACGCCGCAGAGGCGGTGGCACCGCGGGCAGCCCCGGCGCCGGCGCCTTGGCTATTGTAGGCGTACCCGCCTGCCTGCTGCTGGTAGGCACTCCCTGCAGTGCTCGTGTTCGCGCTCGTGCTCGCCGGCGCGGTGGTGGGCGCACAGGCCCCGGTGGCGGTTGGCTGCGGCGCCTGGAGCTGCGCTTGGCCGCCACCGCCGCCGTAGGCGCCGTAGTAGGAGCCTGCGGGCTGAGCCTGCGGGACATTGCCTCCCGCACCAGCGCCAGCGCCGTAGTTGTAATTATAATTGTACGTATATTGCGACATGGCTAGTTTTTTCTTTTTTATCAAAGTAATTAGGGGCAAAAAAAAGAAAAAGAAGGATAGTAAAAAAACTTGTGGATTCAATAATACGTATAGAAAAGAGACGAAATGGGAAAATTATAAATATATAGTACGTTTCGCATTATTCATTTTTTTTTTATACGTGTAAGTCACGTGCATTGGTTTGCTTGCGCGTTTTGTTGTTATTGTGTGCAATAATGCAAACATATACACAAATATAAATGAATACACAAACAATACTTTTTTTTTTGTTCGGGCTTGTTAATTTCTACGAACGTTGTTGTGTTGTCTTGTTTGTACGACACCTGCCGTGGGTGTTAATAAATATATTTACATCATAATATATGTTGTTGTTGTTTTTTTTTACTAACGTTTTTTAGTATTCGACAAGGAAGCAAACGCACATTATATATGTATATATGTATATGTGTGTGTGTGTGTGTGTGAATGGGTGTGTTTTTAGATCTCAGGCTCGCGTGAGTCGCCCCGCAGCATCACCACCGTATCGGTCGGGGTGCCGTTAACGTAGACGCAAAAGGCATTCTCGTAGCGCACGTTCGAGTGCTCACGGAAGTGCACGGCGATGGTCGTGGTGCCTGGCTGTCCGCCCGCCGTCGCCGGTGGCAGCAGGCCCTCGGCGGCCGAGAGCTGGAACACCCCTCGGACATCGCGCACACACAGCACCTGTTCGCCCGCCTCCGTTGGCAGGGTCTCCTGAAGCTGCAGCACCTCGCGCAGCTTCCGCATCTTCGTCAGCTGAGCCGCGCGGCCGTCCTTCGCCGTGGTGGTCGCCCCGAGTACCGTGTCCGCGGCGGCGATCGGCACGAGCTCGAACTGCACCACCTCCGGTGCAAAATTCGAGAGCGTGAGGCGCTGCGCGTGGGCGGGCTGCGCGCGGCCGTCGTGCGAGGTCTGCCCGGGGCGGAACCAGACCACCTCCGGCTGGCACCGCACCTCCGCCACAACGTAGGTCGCAACAAGCGGAATGGTCTGCGTGACGGCCGCCGGCGCCGCCTCGGCCGCGTCGTGCCGCTGTGATGGGTAGTCGACGCGCAGCGCGGCCTGCAGGCGGCCGGTCTGCTGCAGCAGCGCCCCGTTGGTCATGCGCACCAACACGTCGACCGCGTCGCCGCAGCGCAGGCTGTACAGCGCGCCGGGCTCCACCGGAAGGGCCACCGCCTGCTGCTGCCGCGCGGCCGCTTGCTGCGCCAGCTGGCCGTGCAGCATGCGCTCCGCCTGCTGCTGCTCCTGCCGGCTCATCCACTGCAGCTGCCGCGCTGACCTGCGCCCCACCCGCGCCACGTCGTCCAGCTCGTCAACGAGCGGGTCCTCCTCCACTTCCGCCGCGAGCAGCCGCGTCGACACCAACTCAAACGCGGCGTCGGTGCTGGCGAGGTGGAAGTGCAACGTCGCGCGGTTGCGGTTGGTCAGCCGCACCGTGCGGCTGCAGCCCTGCTGGTGGTGGCCCTGGTACGGGGGGAAGTAGACGCCCGCCGCGGACGGCTGCACCGCCAGCCGCGGGACCCCGCACCGCGCACGCAGGCGCAGCTCCACGGGCAGAAAGTAGTGCAGGCTCTCCCTCACCGCCTCCACGCGCCGCCGCGCGACGAAGGCGACGAGGGCGTTGCGCTCCTCCTGCTCCGCCAGCAGCTCCTCCACCGTGCGGAGGTCGTTGCGGTCGTTGCCGACCCCGGTGGGCACCGCGGCGGCCTCGTCCTCCCCGTCCGCCTCGTCGCTGCTAGTGCTGCCGCCGCCGCCGTCGCCGCCGGCCCGCCCATCGCGCGCTGTGCGCAGGGCGGCCGCCTCCTGCAAGCGGCCCGCCGCCTGCAGCCGCCGCTGCTCCGGCTCTGTCGCCTGGAGGAGGCGGCTGCGCACGACGACGCGCCCCGGGCGGGTCCGCAAGGGCTGCTGGACACTGAGGGTCCTCAGCGGCCGCGAGACGCTCTCGAGCACGGCCTTCGATGGCCCGGCGACTGTCGTCGAGAGTGCCCGCGTGCTCGGGTACACGGTCGCGTGTTGCGCGTAGAACTCGTCCACGTAGAACGCGTCGTTGTAGTCGGTCTCCGCGAGCTCGGTGGTGATGACGAGGCTGCCCTCCCACGTCGTTTCCTGCTCCCTGGTCGCCTGCACACGGTCATCGTCGTCGTCGCTGTCATCGGCCTTCCGGCGGCCCTCGCCGGCGGCCGCGGTCGTGGCGAGCGACGTCGAGGCCGAGCGCGCCGTCGCGACGTCGATCTTCTCGACGAGCGCGGCGACCATCGCCGCCTCGGGCGTGTACTCCACCGTCAGCTCGACGCTCGCCATGGCGCGCACGACGAAGGCGGTGGGCGACACCTGCGCCCTGCCTTTCGTGGCGGTGTCCTGCCGCTGCTGCGCCTCGCTCAGGGCCGCCAGCGTGAGCGTCACCTGCCCCGCCTCCACCGCCTCGTCGACGGCGACGACGGCGAAGGCGGAGGTGCCGAGGAAGATCTGCACCTGCACCGCCACGTCGCGCGGCACGCGATTGAGCAGCCGCAGCTTCCGGTGCGACGTCCCGAGTGGCGCGACGACGGAGGGCATCACGAGCACCTGCAGGTCGCCCTCCACCGTCAGCCCCGACGTCGTCGCGTCGAGCAGCAGCGGCTTCCCGCGGAGCTCGTACGTCACGGGGATGGCCAGCTCGGGGAGGGCGCCGCAGCAAAAGCGCAGCGACTCCTCGTAGCGCCCGGGGAAGTTGGACGTGAGGGTCCAGTGCAGACGCTGCTCCCCGTGCGCGCCAAGCTGGCCGCTCGCCGGGACGAGGAAGGTCGTCGCGCAGCCGCGGCCGTCCACCAGGCGCTTCTGGGCCGCCGCGAGCGCCTCGCGGCGGCGCCGCTCCTGCAGCTCCGTGCCGTTCTGCGCGGTTGCCCAGAAGGTGGGCCGGTTGGCGGAGATGGCGCCGACGGCGCTCTCAGCGGTGGCGGTCGTTGTCGGGCGGTAGCTCCCCGCGGCGGCGGCGGCGGAGCCGTGGGGTGGCGCGGGGGAGCGCGCCGTCTCCAGCGGCTTCTTTTTTTTTTTATCTGCTCGAGCGCGGACTCGGTCACCGTCGGCAGATCCACGTACGTCGTGGCGCACACCTGGTAGGTCGAGACGCACCCGCTGCGGTTGCTCACGTCGAGCGTGAGGGACTGCACCGCAACGGGGCTTGTCTCCTCCAGCGTCGCGCGCACCACCACCGGGTCGTAGTGGCGCGCTGCTGCTGTCCCCGCCGCGGCCGTCGTAGTCGGCGACGAGGTGGGCGTCGGCGCAGTGAGCAGCAGCAGCGGGGGGGCGGCGGCAGCCGCGGTCGAGCAGAGCAGCTGCACGCCCACCGCGAGGCGCTGCACCTGCTCGCAGAAAACCTCCACGAGGAGGATCTGGCCCACACGGCCGTTGCGCAGGGCGACGAGCGTCCGCAGCGCGTCCTCGTCGCCGTCTCCCACGGCCGGGTTGGAGAAGAAGCGCGCCCGCAGGGGGATCGGCACGTGCCGCTGCCCCGCGTGCAAGGTGTGGTGGCTCGTGTAGTCCAGCTCGACAAACGGAGAGGCGGCTGCGCCCGCCTCGATGGTGAAGGGCACGTCGAGCGCGGACAAATTGGTGAGGTGGAAGCAGCCCTCCTGCCACTTCCCCTCCGGCACCTCGTGGAAGTTCACCTGCGCCTTGTCCAGCACCATCAACGCCGACTGGATCGTTGCGCGGGTTTCGATGGCGATGGTGGCCCCGTCGCGGACGACAATCTCGAAGAAGGTCTGCTCGTCCTCCACGGAGACGCCTTTGCGGTACACCGTGACCTCGACCGAGTCCCCCGGGCCCAGGCGGAAGGACGGCGGCAGGAACACGAAGCGTGGCGGCTCGCGCATCATCGGGTCCTGCAGGTCGAACTCGACGGCAATGGGGTTGTCGTTCGTGACGGTGAAGGAGGCCTCCACCTCCTTGTCCATCTCGACGAGGCCAAAGTCGAGGTACTCCGTGCTCGTGTGCACAGACGGGCCCGCGCCCGTCACATCAATCAGCAGCTGCAGGCAGCCCACGTCCGCCGCCGCGCCACCTCCCGCCGCCGCCGCGCTGTCGGGCGCTGCCATCTCGGGCACGTAGCAGTTGACGTAGGTGCTCCACGGCCCCACCTGCTTCACGGTAAAGTAAACAGTCACGCGCACGTCGCCGAAGGGCGGGACGACCCCTGTGCGGGGGACGCAGCGCACCGCGATGCCCTCGCGGTCGGGCGTCGGCGCCCCTGCCGCTGCCGCCGCCCCGGCCGGCCACTCCGCCTCTGTCGGGTCAAGGAAAAAGTGCAGCGGCCGCGGCGAGCGGTTCTGCAGCGTCACCCGGCGCGCGTTCTCAAAGCGGATGAGGCACTCCACCGCCTCCTCGAGCCGCTGCGGTATGAGCACCATCTGCGGCATCACGGGGAGGGAGTAGAGGAAGAGGCCCGTCGCGAAGGTGCCCTGTCGCTCCTCCTCCGTCAGCGCACGGGCGCGGTGCTGGAAGGTGAAGAAGGGGTCCGAGAAGACGTCCGCGGTGTCGCCCTTGAGCATGGCGGCGGAGGGGACCAGCTTCTTCTCGGCGCGGTAGAAGTCGAGCACGTCCTCTGGCACCCCCTCGAGGTCCGCCGTCGAAAGCTCGTGCAGCTGCGGCAGCCCCTCCAGGAATAGATTCCACGACAGGAGCAGCGGCTGCGCATCCTTGGGGGTCACTGACGCGGCGAAGGAGGTGGCCGTTTGCGGCGGCAGTGTGCCCGCCGCCGGCTCCATCGCCGCGAGCGCCGCCTCCCCGCCCACCTCGCCGCGCCACACATACGGAAAAGGGACGACGCTGTCGTTGTAGACGACGACAGAGACGCGGCTCAGCACGCCGGGCGTGGACTGCTCCAGCACAAAGCGCGGCGCCCCTTCGCTCTCCTCCAGCCGCCACTGCGGCCGGCCAGTGTCCTCCATCTCAGCCCCGCCGATCTGCGCCACTCGCACGCGCGGGATAACGCCCTCGCCGTGCAGGGCGAAGGGGTGCTCCGCCAGCACGGCGCCGTTTTCCGTCTCGCGGACGACGACGGAGAGGCGAGCCTCCCACGGGCCCTCGTCCTTGGGTGAGAAGGAAACGGCGAGTGGCATCTTCTCCCCTTGCGCGAGCGTGATCGCCTCCTCCGGTCCCGGCGCCACCGCGAAGCAGGGCGAGTCGCTGAGTAAATTGATCACGGCGCTCGAGCCGAGGTTCTCGAGCTCGTACAGGATGCAGCTCGTCGCCAGCACAACGGTGGGGGGGAACACGAAGGCCTGCGTGGGGTCCCCGCGCGGGTTCAGAGGAGCGCCGCCACCAGCAGCAGCAGCAGCAGCAGAAGTGCACTCGCCACCCTGCCCGGGGATGGGCCGCAGCGCAAACGTGGGCGGCACCGTCTCGCAGTGCACGGGGATCTCCAGGAAGGCCCACTGCGCCCCTTCGCCGTCGCGTGAGTTGAGCTCGCGGGCGACGCCCATCCGAAGCAGCTCGGTCACCTCCGGCGCGGCCATGCTCTGCGGCGAGAAGGACACGGTGACCTCGACGAAGCCGCCGCTGCTCAGGGGCGTCTCGTAGGCCGCCGGCGCGCTCGCAGCCGCGCCGGCGGCGGGGGCGATGCGAGTGCAGGTGTAACTCAGCCAGGGGTGGGCCGAGGCAAGCACGCGCACACGGGTGCGGAAGGCGCGGCGGTTGGTGAAGCGCAAGACGGCCTGCGTTGTCTGCCCCGCGCAGGTGCGCAGGTTGAGGCTGCTGCCCTGCAGCGAGCACTCGATGCCCTCCGTCGCCTTCTCTCCCCCTCTCCTTGTCTTCGTGGCCGCCGCCGTTTTCTTGGCGGTGGTAGAGGAGGGGGGGGAGGTCAGTGGTGGCTGCGAGCTGCCCCGCTTCGACGCGGGGGCCTTGGTGCCGCCGCCGACCGTCTTGCGCGTAGGAGAGGCTGAGGCAGGGGGGGCCGCGAGAGGCGGTTGTGGTGCCTTTTTGGGTGCTGTGATGGTGGGTCGCGTGCTTCTTGCTGTCGCCGCCGCCTACTTTTACCAGCGAGGGAAGCGTGAGAGAGCTGCCCAGCAGGCCCTCACCCGTGGCGTTCGCGCCGTTGCCGCCGCCGTCCGCCCCAGACCGCCATGTCGTCGCGTGCGTCCCGCTGTAAGTGGCCGCCGCGCCCGCCGCACTCTGCGAAAGTGCGGGGAGGAAAAATGTGTGTTTCTGCTCCTCCGACAAGCCCAGCAGCGTTGCCTCGCGCAGCTTTTTCTCCGCCGTCACCTCCGCCGCGCAGAAGTTGTCCGGCGCCAGGTCCATCCCTGGCTTGTGCGTGGCAAGCTTGCTCCGCATGAAGTCGTCGTCCTCCGCAGCGGCGGTGTGCGTGCTAGAGACTGGCATGCTGTGCGTCCCCAACTCCACCTTGTAGGCGTACTCCTTCTCGAGCGCCTTGTTGTAGTCATCGGCAAACGCCACGGCATCGATGATGTACGATGGGGCGTGTGCCCCCGCGCTGGCCTGTGGCGACGACGCAGAAGAAGCGGGCGGGGCGGAGCTTGGCCGCGCGGCCCCCTCCCACGCGGCGTCGCCCGCGTCCGCTGGGCGGGGGCGGTCGACGGCGAGCACGTCGCCCATTGTGTAATACTCTAGCTTGTGCGACGTGAAAAAGTCGAGCTCTTTGCGCTCCCACTGGAGCACAGGCCTCGTCGCCCGCTGCGCCTGCTCCAGCACCTCCACGTAGTGCTGAGCCATCTGGCGCCACGGCTGGCGCGCGCTGTTCTCCTGCAGCTGCAGCGTGCGCTCCTCTAAAATTTTCGCGTTCTTGGCCGCCTGGAAGGCAGCGTCGTCGTTCTGCTTGCCACGCCCTTTTGTGCTAGGCGGTCTCCGCTTCTCCGGCGACCCAAGGTCGGCGCCGTGGGCAGAGGACTGCAGCAGGTGCTCGGCGTCTTCCATCGCCTGAATCTTTGCCTGCTCCAGCTCGGCGTGGTAGCTCTCCTCCTCCAGCTGGCTCAGCTTCTCAAGCTCCTGCAACTCTTCGTCGAACATGGACAAGGCGCGGGCGCCCCATGACTGCATGTAAGTGGGTGAATCGCCACCGTTGTCCATCTCACGGTCGTTTTTTTTTTTTCTAAACTTTTATATATATATATATTCGTTTTGTGTTTTATAAATGAGTTGTGGTTGTTGTTTTTGTGCTTCTCGTATGTACAAGTATATATATACAATAAAAA
>AUXK01000287.1:0-10400 GCA_000482165.1 Strigomonas oncopelti | reverse complement strand
CGAAGAGTTTGACAGACGGCCGCTCGTGTGCCGCCCCAGCACGTCCGCCGCTGCTGCAAAGGCGGCGACCGAGGCCGTCGAAGCCGCCACCACGCCCGATGTGCTCTTGGGTTGGGTCGGGCTCGCCCCGGCACTCGTGGTGGTCGAAACAAAAGCGCCGTAGCTGCTGTTCGCGCTCATGCTGTTGCTGTGGTCCACCATAGCCGCTGCCGTCGCGGCGGCGGCGGCGGCAGCAGCAGCAGCAGCCATCGAAGTGGATTTCTTCGACTCGCTGGTGCTGTCGCTTGGCGGCCGGCTCGCGCTGCTGACGTCCTGGGCGGCGGCGCTGCGGCTGCGAAAGGAGAGAAGCGTGTCGGCGCCGGTCGTGGTGCTTTTGCTCGTCTCGCCCTCGCTCAGCGGGGCCGCGGCGGTCGTCGCCGTGGCGAGCGCGGCCGCGAAGCCGGTTACGGCGGTGCTGCTGCTTGCAGCCGTGGACGGCCGAGCGAGGGACGAGAAGGAGGGCGGCACGGTGGTGCTGTTGGAGGCGCGGAGGCGGCCGCCGTGGCCGAGGCTGGGTCGGCGCGGGGCGGCGAAGGGCTGTGAGGCCTGCGCTGAGTTGAAGAGCAGCGCCGAGCGCGTCAGGGCGGCGCTGGCGCCTGTCGCCGTGGCGGTGCCGCCGCCCGCGCTCTGCACGCTGTTGAGCACCGAGGTGCTGCTCAGGTTCATATTCGCCGCGTTCCAGTACGTCCCGCTGAGGTCAAAGTTATTGTACGTGCTTATAAAAACGGTGTTCGACATGGGGCTGCCAGAGCGGTCGCTTCCCGGATTGTTGGGGCTGGTGATAGCAGTGCCAGGGGCGGGGGGAGGGCTGGTGGAGGAGGCGGCAGCAGCGGCAGCAGCACCACTATTGCCGGCAGCCGGTGGCGGCGACGTCTCTGAGGTATTTGCGGCACCGGTGGTGGTGGCAGTGGGAGGCACGGCGGGGACGGCCGACAAAGGGCCGCTGACCCCTGCACCAAAGGCGCCGGAGACCGCCATGGTGCTCATGCTGATGTTCGCGATGCTGCTCGCGCTCACGCTGACGTTGTTGGGCTCGCCGAGCGAAAGAGAGAGGTAGCGCCGGCCACGCTCACGGATCGGGCGGAAGACGCTTGAGCTCTCGCTGACGCTGTTCGAGTCGGTCCGGTCCCGCTCGTCCTCTTTCGCTTTTTTGAACCCAGCGAGCTCGATCATGCCGCTCATCTTCGGTCGTCCCGACGAGTGCCTCGTCTTGATGGCGGGTGCGGTGTGGGTGAGGCGTGGGGCGGTGGCAGCGCCGCCGGCCTGGTGGGCGGCCGTCTCCGCATCCGGCGCCGCGCCCTCCTCGCCCTCCTCGCCCTCCTCGCCTTCGTAGCTTTCGCCCGTGGGCGGGTCAAAGGGAGCGCTCATGTTCAGAATGGTCGACGCGCCACCATGGTTGTGGTCGTCGTCGCCGGTGCCCGTTGCTGTGCTTGTGTCGCTGTGACTGCGGTCGCGGCTGCCGCTGCCCGCGGCGCCGGCGTCCTCATCGCCGCTGGTGACGAGGGTGGCGTCGGTGGCGGCGGCGGCACTCTGCGCCGACGCCTGCCTCTCTCCGTTCTCTTCTCCCAGCTCTTCCTCTTCCTCCTCCTCTTCCTTTTTCAGCTGGGTTTCCTCGACGGGGGAGCTGTCAGAGTGGTCGGAGTTCCCGCTAGGCGGATTGAGCGGGTCCCCGTGCCGCTGCGACGCTGTCCGCTGTAGCGACGAGAGATCGGAGGGCGGCGCGCGCGTCTCGCCGCCGACGGACTTGTCGTCGCTGCAGCCACTTCTGTTGTCGCTGTACAGCGCCGCGGCGGCCGCGCCCGCCCCACTCCCCCCCACCGGCGGCGGCGGCGGCCCCGCCTGGGCAGCCGCCTCCAGGCTCGGCGTGCTGGCGTCGCGGCTGCGGCCGTCGTCGTCGCCGTCCGACTTTTCGGAGTCGGTGGAGTAGCACGAGAGAGAGGCGCGCGTGGCGTAGGTCCGCAGCGCGTGCCCGAAGGTGGGCGCGCTCGCCGCCCCCTCCTCCCTCAGGCTGTCCTCCTGCAGGCCCCGGGGGTCCAGCACGACGGGGACCGAGGTGGCGGTGGCCGGCGCCCCGCGCCTGCCGGCCCCCATCGCGTCCACCTCTGTGATGTTCGCCACCGTGAGCCGTGAGTGGAGCGCCGCCGTCGGCACATTGCAGTCACGGCTGCTGCGTTGCGTTGTCGACTCGCTGTTGTTGCTGCTGTTGCTGTTCGCGTCGGTCGGCGCGATGCGGCGCAGCGCGGACATGATGGGCACGGCCGCCGCCGGCGCGGACGACGGCTTCAGCAGCGGCATGCGCACGTGCAGGCGCTGAAATGCGAGCTGGCGCATCGCGGCCACCCCGCCGCCGCTGCCGTCGGCGACGACGATGCCGCCGGAGCTGCCACCACAGCTACTGACGACACTGCTGCTGCTCGCGGAGCACATGTAGGTCTTGCTGTTGATGACCTCGTTCATGTCCGAGGACGCCCCCGGCAGCCGCTCGTGCGCCGCGCAAAGCGCGTCGTCGCTGGTGGACACCGTCACCATCCCGCTGAGGCTCGCGCCGCGCCGCGGGACGAGAAACTCCACTTGCTGCTGCTGCTGCTGCCGCTGCGCCCCGCCAGCTGTCACCGCCGCCTCCGCCGGTTTTGTCGGCTCCGACGAGTAAGAGGGCAGCGTGGCCTGTATCGCGCGCTGCGAGGGGATGGACACATTGTTTAGCTCGTCCAGGTCCACCGCGCTGTACGCGGTGTCGTTCTCCAGGTTGCTGTGGCCGCCGCTGTTGTTGGCCGTCACGTTGGTGCGACTACCGAGCGAGCCGCGGCGCCTGCCGTCGGTGCTGCTTCCGCTGAGCGCGGTGGACGAGTGGCGGCTGCTGTCGCTCGTCTCCTGCTGGTGGTGGTGCTGCTGCTGCTGGTGCAGCGCGTAGCCGCGCGGGTGCTGCGACGGCGACTGCTTTCCAGTCCACCGGCTGCGATGCTTGCTGTTGCTGCGGTACGATGTGCTGTTCGTGACCGAGGCGGTGGAGGCCGTGACCGACATGTCGTGCAGCAGGTCGCGCATCTCAGGTGACACCTCAATCGCGCAAATGCCGTTCTCGCCTTGGTTGTTGGGCGCAAAGTAGTAGCCATCGTTGCTCGTGTTGATCGTGTTGCGCGCGGCGTCGAGCGAAACATCCGGCGATCCGCCCTCGAACGTCAGCGCCGCCTTGCTGATCGTGGGCAGCCGCGCCGGCGGCGCAGGGGCGACGTCTCTCAACGGGGATAGCGTCGCGCTGTTTGTGTCGGGCGAGGGCACCTCGGCCACGGGCTTCTCCGCGTGCTGCTGCTGCTGGAGCTGCTGGAGCGGTGGAGGCGGCCCTTGCGGCGGCAGCAGCGGCGCCTGCTGCGGCGGCAGGCTCGGGCTGGCGACGGAGCCGCTCGGCGTGTTGGAAGAAGACGACACCTGGCACTGCGAGGTGCTCGTGTTAAGCGTGGCGGCGGCGCTGTCGGAGCGGGTGGTGGACGCCCCGGTCAGCGGCAGCGGCCGCGCGCCTGAGGGGCTGTCGGCCGAGCTGCTTGTGGTCCTGCCGGTCCCCGACAATCGACGGTACGGGGGCTGCTGCTGCTGCTGCTGCTGCTGCGTGGCGGTGCTGCTGAAGCCGCTCACGTTCGCATTGGCGGTGCTGTTCATGTTGTTCGTCGTATTGCTCGCTGACGCCGTCGCTGTTGTGGGCGTGTCGGTCGTGTCAGAGGTCCGACGCGCCATCGCGGCGGCGGGTGCACGCGGTGGCGGCGCTGTGGCGCTGCTGGCGACGTCATCCATGCCCTCGAATATGTACGGAGAGTTGTAGTGATCGCCCCCACTCACCGCCGTCGTGTGCACCTGGAAGGTGGTGGCACTGGGGACGGAGGCGTGCGGGTCCGGCAGCGGAATGCTCGGCGGCGGCGCCGGCCCGACGGTGGCCGCCGCGGCACCGATGGTGCTCGTGCTGGTGTCGTCGTCCTTCGAGCCCGGCGTCGACGAAGCAATGGCCGCCACCGTCGTCGTGGCGCCCTCCTCCGTGTGTGTGTCTTGTTTTGCTTCATCCCTCTTCTCTTGAAGCGTCGCGGGCTGCTGCGCCGCTGGTGCCGTTGCCTGCTGCCCCTGCTGCTGCTGCTGCAGCTGCCGTTGTAGCTGCTGCTGTAGCTGGCGCGCCACCTCCGCCGGCACAAGGTCGCGCTCCACCGTTGTCGCGGCGACGGTGGAGGCGACAATTTTGTGCTTTGGTTTTGGCCGAAGCCGGGCGCCGCCGCCGCCGCCGTCGCTCTCGGGGAAGCTGTCGTTGCTGAAGTTGTAGTGCATTTCGGGGTGGCTGATGCGGCGCTCTCGCTCCAGCGTGGGGGGCGTGTGCATGGCAGCCACGCCGTTCAGAATCGTGTCGACCGACAGCGCGCGGACGGTCATGGTCGCCGTCGTCGTCGACGCGGTAACGTTCGTAGTTGTGGAACTCGAAGCGGTGGGAAGGGCGTCTTTTATGTTCTCCTCCGCGGCAGCGATAGCACCGGCAGTAGTAGTGGTAATTGTAGTACCAGCTACGTTATGGCTGTTGTTGTTGTTATTATCATTATTGTTATTTTTGTTACTTGTGTCGTCGTGTCGGCCAGCACCTCCCGCACCTGGCCCTTGTTGGCTTCGTGTGAGCGTCTGCATGACCTCCTTCAAGCGTGTGAAGTCGTCCTCGCTCGGGTCTGTGCACTCGCCGTCGGCGTCGTCAAAATTGGATTCATTTCCAATAAGGCTGTTCTCATTCGCGTTGGAATTTTTTCGGCTGTTCTCGTTGCTGTTCGTCTGCTGTGCGCCGAAGCGCGGTGTGAGAATGTAAATGTGTTCGTTGTTTGCCGTTGTGGGCGCCGTGACGGCGGTGGTGGCCGTCTCCATTGTGGAGACGGTGCCCATCGAGGACGCATTGGTCAGCGTGAGCCGCACATACTCGCTGCCAAAACCAGTTTGTGCCAAGGTACTGCTATTGCGATTAGAATCGTTGGCGCTGGCAATCGTGTTGTTATAGCTTTTATTGTTAGTATGATTACTATTGTTATGGTGGTGGTGGTGGTGGTGGTGGTTGTTGCTGGCGCTACTTGCATTTGTGGTGGTCTCGTCACCCTCCACGATGGGTGGCAGCGTGGCCGGTGCCGTTGTGAGTGCCGCGACGGCCGCCTCCACCGCCTCCTTCCCCTCCCCCTCCGCCTCCGGGAACGAGAAGTCGTGCGGGGCGTCCGCGTTATCGTACGGGTTTCTGCCGCCGCTGTAGTTGTTGCCATGGTGCCCGTGCGGCTGCCCCTCGCCCGCCACGCTGTCGTCCGTGGTGTCCCTCTCCGTGGTGCGGCTGTCATCCGTGTCGGTGGTCATCGTCGTCTGCAGCACTCGCGTGATGGTGTCGCGGTGGCCGCCGCCGCTCTCGGTCTCGATCTGCGGCAGGCGCGTCCCCTCGATCATGCTGTTGTTCGTGTCCGTGTCGGTGGTACTCTCACTCATCCGGTGCGGGGCCGACAAGGGCGCCGCCGGCGTGGAGGTGTAAAAATTGCTGCTGTGATTGCTCTCAAAAGTGAGACCGGGCACCGCGGTACCGACACGCATCATGGGGCTGCCCACGCTGTTCACCGCGCTGTCCTGGTGGCTCGGGGAGGGGCTGCTACCGTCGCGCGACTGCAGCCCACCAAGGCTGTCTTGTTGGCCGTGGTGGTGGTGGTCGTCGTTTTTGGTGGGGCTGCTGGCGTTGCTGTCGTCCTCGAGGGAGCGGGCGGTGGCCGCGCCGCCGGAGACGCCGGCATCCGCCGCCACCACCTCCGCCTGGCCCGCCGCGCGCGCTAAGAACGGCGACGACGGCACAACGACCGTCAGCGGCGGCGCCGCCTCGTCCGTCGTCGCGCCGCCAGCACCATCGGTAGTGGCGCTGGCGGCGGTGGTGCACGCCCCTGCGAGCGAGCGAGGCAGCGCCGTGACGTTTTCTCCGCCGCCGCCGCCCCTGGGGCTGGCGATGGCCACGACGTCGGGTGAGTGCCCCAGCTGCTGCTGGCGCTGCCGCCACCGTCGCTGCCCAGACGAGGAGAGACGGTGGTAGCGGTGGGCGTAGACGGCGCCGTTGCCACTGCCGCTGAGAAGGGCGGCGGCGATGGGCGTGGTGCCGCTGATGTGCAGCGCGCCGTCGCCGGCCCCTTCCTGCTGCTCCAGCTCCCGCTGGTGTTGGTGGTGCTGCTGCTGGAGCACAAACTCCTGCAGAAGGGTGTACTGCATCGTCTCATTCGCCATGTGCAGCGTGTTGGAGCAGTCCGAGTTCTTGCCGGAGCTGAGCTGGTCGGTGTGCAGCGACGGGCTGTTGCTGCCGCGGCCGGCGCGCGGGTCGGTCAGTGACGGCGACGGCGTCGAGCGCTTGCCGCCCTCGGCGTCGGCGCTGCCCGCGGTGGCCGCGTTGCTTCCCAGCCCCTCCGCCGCCGGCGGGGAGCGGTGGTAGCTGCCCGACAGCGGCGGCAGCATGTCGTCGTCGAAGGTCGGCAGGTTCATCGGGGGGTCGCCGCTGTTCATGTTGCTGTCGTGCGTGCTCGCGACCGTCGCCGTGCCGGTGACGATCGAGTCGCTGCGCATCAGCGCGACAGCCGCGTTCGCGTCGCTCCGGCTGCCGGAGATGCTTGTGTCGTTGTTTTGGCTGCTGGGGATGCCGAGCATTTGATGGGTGGGGTGCAGCGGCGAGTAGACGGCGTCGATGGACGGATTCTTCGGCTTGGTGAAGAGTGAGAAGAGCGGCACACTCTTCTTGCCCTCCGCCTCGAGAGGGCTGTTGCCGCTCTTACTGGCATTGATGTTTGTATTGTTATTATTGTTGGTGTCGCGAATGTGGCGACAGAACATTTCGCGCATCTCCGTGGCGATAATGCCTGTCGTCATCGGGCTGTCATCGTTCTCCGTGTCGTTCGTGTTGAAGGTGCTCGAGTGCAGACTGCTGGTGGGGGAGTGCATTGGCTCCGGCAAGGTGTACTGGTCAATAAAGGCGGCGCTCGCCGCCACATTGTTCTTCGCCGCTGTCGCAGTGGCCGTCGTCGCGGCGGTCGCCGTCGGCCTCGCATGATCAGCGGTGGCACTGGCGCAATCGTTTTTATCGTTGCTCGTCGTGGCAGTAGTGGTTGTCGTAGTGGTCACAGCACTTTCGTTGTACATGGAGTACGGACTGGGCAGCTGCGCCTTCACGTAGAACGGAGTCACCGGCACGGTCAGCGGCGACACGACGGGCTCATTGGCGTCCTCGCCGTCGGTGCTCGCGGTGGTCGTCGTCGCCGTGGTAGTCGGCCACTCCGCCGTCGCCTCTGACGCCGGCGCCATCCCCAGCGGCGTCTCCGCGATCTCCGGCACGGCGGTCACCCGGCGGTGGCGTGCGGTGGCGGTCATGTCCTCGCCGCTGTTCATGCTGCTCGTGCTGCTCTGCATGCGCTCCTGCGTGCGGCTGGGGGGGCTGAGAAAGGGAGAAGCGCTCGGGGGCGTGAGGTGCTGCTGCTGTTGTTGTGGTTTTTGCATCGGCTGCTGAAATGTCCACAGCGGATAATCCACAGCGCCACCACCATTGTTATGGTTCGGAGGAGCAGCGGCCGTGGCAGCGTCCGGGTTCGCAGAATTGTTAAAGTTGGTGTAGCTGTTCACAGTGGTGGCAGTCGACGGCTCCTCGTTGGTGGTGGGGCTGCCCCCCTGCGGCTGCGTCGTCGCCGTGTGGTACAGCAGCGCCGTGTTGACGGAGCTGGTGCAGCTAGGGCTCCTGCTCGTGGCGTTCGTGTGCACATACAGCGCACCATTGGGGTTCGAGTTTCCAAAGCTATTATTATCATTATTATTATTATTATTGTTATTATCCGCGTACATTGGCATGGTTGGCATAGTGTAGTGCGCGCGCGACGCTGCCGTCGCCGCGTAGGAGTGTCGGGGCACGCAACTGTCATCAGCGCTCCCAGCACGGTTGGAGCTGCTGGAAGCTTCGCTGTAGTGACGAAACGAATGACCATACACACGCTGGCCGGGTGAGTTGATGGACGAGGCGACCGGGCTGTTGCGCCCCGTGTGCGGCCCGCTGTCCACCGTTGTGTGAATCAACGAGAAGTTCACGCCGCCGCCGCCGCCGTCAGCGTTGCTGCCCGTGTCCTGCGGCCGGCCGCCCGCCGTGTCGTCGTCCTCGTTGCTGAAGACGTAGTTGCGCAGGTAGGCCGGCGGGCTGGGGCGGTGGTGGTGATGGTGGGGCCGGTGGCTGTGCCTCAGAAAGCTGCCACCGTCTTTGCCGTTGGCGTCGCCGTCGTCGTTGTCGCCGTTGTAGTCGGTTTTGTTCTCGGTGAGATCGCCACCGCCGCCCGCCTCCTCCTGCTGCTGGAGCTGGAGCTTTTGCTGAAGGTGCTGGCGAAGGATATTGAGCGAGGCGGTCGGCAAGCCACCGGACCCCGGGCGGCGGAACATCGCGCTTTTCGTGCTGCCCATGGCGCACGTTGGTGCTGCGTGGCTGCCAGAGGCATTGTGGCCGCGACTGCGGTAGATAATATCGAGCGCGGTGGGCGTCGGGGTCGTCTCCCCCGTCGTGGTGCTGGTTGTTGTGGCACTGAAAACCGTGTCCGCCGGACTGGGGTGGAAGAAGTGTCGCATGTTGCTACTGCTGCCGCTGTTGTTGCCATTCGTTCCGGCGAGGCAATGGTTCGTGTGGTTCATGTTCAGATTCGTACTACTGTTGTCGGTGGAGTCTTGCAGCGGGTGGGAGTGCTGGTCAGGGCTCTCCGCGGCGAAGGTCAACGGTCTGCCCTTGTTGTCGTAGACGTTACTATTGTTAATACCACTATTGCTACTGTTGTTGTTGTTATTGTTTTCATTATTAGCGTCAGCGTTGTTCGTGTTGCTCGTGTTGTTCCCGGTACCATTATTTCCATAGTAAAAGGGTTCCAGAGGGCTGAGTGGCTTTGGTCCGACGCTGGCCGCGCCCGTGCCCGGCACGCCGCTCGTGGGGCTGGTGGAGAACGTACCGGCGGCGCCTTTTCGTTGTGTGTTCTGTCGCAGAATCGTCTCCGTCTCCTTCGTGAGCCACCGACTCGGGCTCATGTGACGCTGCGAGCGGAGCAGGTGGTCGAACAGCCGATCGTGCCGCAACTTTTTGCGCATGCAAGACTCCACATCGGTGTGCAAGACCTCCTTTCCCAGCGTCGTCCCGATGGACAGCAGGTGGTTGATGTGATTGCGGCTCAGCTCGAAGACGCGCTCGAGCTGGACCTCGCGGAAGTAGACGGAGTACAGACTGCCGACCAGGGCGTCGTCGTCGCCGTCATCGCCGTCCTCTTCGCTGGCGAGAAAGGCGGCCGCCGCGGAGGCGGCGGTCGCCACCTCCTCGGCCTCTTCTCTTTTGCTTGTGCTGCTGGAGTTTCTGTTTTGGTTTGAGAAGTTATACGACTGGCGTTGGTGCTGCGGCTGCGGCTGCTGATGGTGCTGATGGTGGGGGCGTTGCGGGGAGAGATCTCTGCTGTTGTGGGAGAAGCCGGTCCAGCTGCTGCTCACATTAACGTTATTCGAGTTGTTATTGTGATTCATATAATTGTAGTTGCAGCTGCTGTTGTTGTCGCTAACTCCACTTTCCTTTTCTTCAGACAAAGTAGCGGTACTTGTGTGCTTCTTTAGGTTCGGGTTGGCCGGCGTGCACGCGGTTGTCGTCGGAGTGGAGTTGACAGTGCAGAAGAATATGTCCTCATCGGTGTTACTATAAGCGTTGTTGCTACTGCTGTAGATGTTATTGCTGCTGGTATTGTGATTATTATTATTATAATGGTTATGAGCAGTAGTGGTAGTAATATTGTTTGTGTTGTATACGCCGCCGCCACCGCCAGCGCCAGCGCCAGCGGTAGAGCCGCCGTTCTCAGCCAGCAGGTGTTGTGGTCCGCCTTCTTCTTCTCCGTGTCCTTCGCCCTCTCGCAGCAGCTGCTGCGCCTCGCCTCTACTCCGCTGCTGGCGACGTCCCAGGTCGCCCCGTTGTTTCTGCATCCTGATCTTTTCCTGATACTGCTGCTCCGACAGCAGCAGCTCCAGGCTCTCAACCTCTATCAACGCATTCTTGATTATCGTTTTCACGCGCGGAAAATCTATGATGCGAGGGGCGAAGGAATCTCTGTCGCTGATGCTATTATTGTGTTTATTATTATTGTTATTATTATTGTTATTGCTAACACTGTTATTATTGTTGCTAATATTGTTTTTGGTGGGTGAGCTAGTATGCATGATTCTTGAGCTCAACTTTTTAGACAAAAAATTATTTTTTTTTATTATATTCAATGATGTTGTTATTTTGTTGGCGTGTGGTAGTAAATATGGTAGATCGTTCGTCTCAAAAAAAAAAATATGCTTGAAGCGAGAGA
>AUXK01000286.1:0-10404 GCA_000482165.1 Strigomonas oncopelti | reverse complement strand
TTTTTTGTTTTGTTTTTTTTAATGCCAACGCTCGCAATAGGAAAGGAAATTTAAACGGAAAGGGAAAAAAAAACTAACAATAATATTTATATTCACGCGTGGGAGAAGCAGAAACCAACGACAACAGCAACAAAAACAACAACAACGTTAACGTAAAATGACAAAAAAAAGTAATCAGCCACATTGTTTTCCCTCTTCTCTTCAGTTTCCTTGCGTCCACACCTTGCTATTCGAGCGAGAAAAGCTTCACGTCCTTTACGCAGCAGGCGTACCGAAGATGCTGGAACAGGCAGTAGAACCCTGGTACCGCGGTCAGTGCCGCCGCCACACCCAGTGCAGCCGCTCTCGACTTCTCCAAGCAAAGCCACATGCAGCCCACGCTTATCCAGAAGAGCAAGATACTAAAGCAGGCGAGAAAGAAGCCCAGCACGAACGAGTTCCACGATTCCCAATAAATACGCTGCACATGGCGCCGGGCGCGATTGGGGTCCTTGTTGTTCAGAAATTTAAAAAAAGAGTAGCCGGAATACGAGGTGGAGGAAAAGAAGCACTCATTTTCTTCGTCAGACTCCTCGGTGTGTTTCGCTCTCCTTCTTTCCTCCGCATCTTGGCGCAGCTTGGCACGAAATTGGTCCAAGGAAACGCTGTTGATTGGCGGTTGCATGTCTAAAGCAAATCCAATAGTATATATATATATTAAATATGTATGTGTGTGTGTGCGTATGCAAGAGCGTTTCTAATCGCAGTCGTGGTAGACAAGTAAAAGAAAATTAATATGAGAAAAAAACATAACAGAAGGCAAGTTTCACGGGCAAGAAACAGAAAAAGGATTTGCTTGACAACGAGCTACCACGGAGTTCATCCAGTAATTAAAAGACGTAATTCGTTTTCGCGTAGCAAATCAATTTTTTTCTTTTTCTTTTTCTTCACGCATATGTAAAAAAGGAAAACCATAAAATGTAACGCACCAAAAGTCTTCCACAATGACAATAACTAACACGATATGAGTTGTTGGGCAACCCCAACAAACTAGAGCAAACACTTCATCACAAATAAACAGAGGAAACAAAAAAAGATGATAAGTAAAAGAAAATAAAAAGAAACAAAACGACTAAGTTTTGAGACTGTGATTATGGCGAGTATATATTTAATTTGAGAAACGCTTGTTATGTTCAACAGTATTACCATGTTTTCCCGTAATTATATTTACTGCTTTCTTTTCGTTTTTTTTTTTTTTTTCCTTCTGGAGCTTCACACACGTATGTATATGTATATAATTCGTTAATGGGGCTCAGCCAAATAGCGGGACAGAGCTTCGACGATGTCGTCTACAGACTTGCGCACATCCTTCGTGTTGCGGGCCGCGATAAACATTTTCTTGGCAAAGTCCAAAGTGTCTGCCTGCGAAAGACTCGTGGCGACCATGGCGATGGCCATGTGCTGGTTGTTGGCGTAGCCGTCAAAGAGATTTGGGTAGCGGTTCCAGATAAAGGAGTCGAACGTCAAGCCAGGGTTGAGACGGGCGGCGGCCTCGAACTCCTCCTTAATCTCGTTCTCCTTCGCGCGAGGGTAGAGGGCGCGCAGCAGGAGGAAGCAGGAGGCCGAGGACACGGGCAGCTCCCACCACGGCAGACCCTGCATCGTGAACATGGGCGAGTTGCGGTCGGTGAAAGGGTACAGCACTAGGAGAAAGAGCAGCGCCGTTGTGTAGAAGAGGAAGCGGAACAGCTTCTGCGCTACCTCCGGGTTCGGCATGCCAGGCGGGGCCTGGAAGCCGGCTCCGCCAAAGTTCGAGCTCGCGCCGCCGCTTTGGCCTCCCGCCTGTCCTTCGAATCCGCTGCCAGGCACGCCCTGGTGAATCTTCTGCGCAAAGCGCTCGCGTAGCAGTCTCTCGCGCTCTAGCTCCTCCTTGTCTTCCTCGTTGGGGGTCTTGCTGCCGCTCAGAAGCCTCCTCGTGGGCACAACCGCAAAGAGCCGCTTTTGCTGTAGATAGCCATGGAGCGCGACGGTCGACTTGAGGGCCACGGCGGACCGCTGAATGTAAAAGTTTCTAAGCATATCAAGTTTCTGCAATTGTGAGAGGCAAAAGAAGTAACATGTATAGATAGAGAGAGAGAGAAAAAAAAAGAGAGAGAGAAAGAGAGAAAAAGAAAGAGTTGTCAATGCAAGAGAGGCGGAAGATTGGAGTGTGCAGTTCTTTAGCAATGCAAAACAGTTATAAAATGTTAGGCGAAAACTCAATAGATAAGAGAGAATGAGACAACAAAGCATCGGAAGAGGTGAGCGTGGTGAATTGAGAACTGTGGATTATAATACGTGTGCATTTCTTTTTTTTTTTAGTGTAACGAGATTAAACAATTATGAAGAAGAGGAAAAAAACAGTCAACCAAACGAACTCCAAATCTAACCAAACAAAAGTGAGTGCATTCTTCCTACTGTTAAAAGAAAACAGAAGAACAAAAAATGAACCTCACGCCGATACGCCTGTTGCGCTTTTTTTTTTTTCGTTTTTTCTTTCTTTTTAGTACAGCGCTTCCATGCTAGATAATTTGCGAATGTGCATGCGCACCTTCACTCGCTTGTTGTCATACACCTCCCGATCGATCGCGAGCTCCTCTGCGCCGGGGAGGTACAGCCAGCACCAGTTGTGGCCCAGGTCCTGGATGCCCGTGCGGCGGTCCTTCTCTCTAAACTCAATCAGACGGGGGTCGACGCGCACCTTGTACTGCTCCCACAGCTTCTGGGCCACGTCGCGCTTGCGCAGGGGGCAGTTGAGCAGCCAGCCCTGGCCCCACGACTGGCGGCCGAAGAGGAGGTAGCCGGTGTTGACACGCCAGTACACATCCAGCCACTGCCGCTTCCGCGACGCAAAGTCAAGGAACTCGTCGCTGCGTTGGATAAAGCGGTCGTACTGCTCCGAGTCCGGGTTGTAGCACCACACACCCTGCCGGAACTGCTCGTTCGGGACAACGGCATTGCCCTCCGCTACGTACTTCTGGGCGACCTCACGCTTGATGAGGCGCTCCTCCCCGGCGAAGCCGCCCTGGGGGCCTAAGATGGTGCGGGTGAAAATGAGAGGCATGTACTCGAGCTGAAGCTCGGAAGCCATCTCGCGAAAAAGCCATGACCTGCGGAGCATCTTCTTGGCTTTTGTTTTCTTTTTTCTTTTTTTTAAATACACTAAATAGCTAAGGAAAAAAAAAAAAAAAAGTACGATGAGATCGAAAAAAAACCAATAGAACGCAGAGGGGGAATGAAGAGGCACATCTACCAAAACTAGGAAGCTCCAACTTGTAAATGCAAACAAGCGGACAACAGTGTCAAGTCTCATATTTTTTTTACAATTATTATCGTAATTAAAATGAGCATACGGTGTTGTTGTTTTTTGGTGGTGCGCAGTTTTCGTGTAAGCACGTACACATTATATGTAGGTGGCAAGATAGAAAGATAGAAAGTGGGTAAAAGTGTTAGTTAATTAAAAAATATTGTGACCACACCAAAAAGAAGCCAACGCCTCACACGCTGTGCGGGAGCACAGCTCTTGCCGCCTGTTTTTTTTATTATTATTATTATTATAAACCAGTTCGATCCCTTACTACTACTGTAAATGATTATTACAAAATGGAAGGCTTCCGTTTCTTGTCGGGAGTAGGGCGGTAGTCGCAGACGCTCGCTTCCGTGGTGATCATCAGCCCGGCGACGGACGCCGCGTCCACCATGCAGGAGCGGACCACACGCACCGGGTCAACAATGCCGGCCTCGAACATGTCCACGTAGGTGCTATTCTGCGCGTCGTAGCCCATGCTCGCGTCGTGGTACTCAAGTACGTTCTCCACCGTCACCGCGCCCTCCTCGCCCGCGTTCTCGCTGATCTTGCGAATCGGCAGGCGGATGGCATTGCGGACGATCTGCACCCCAGTGCGGCGGTCCTGCTCCATCTCGTCGTCGTTCAGCAGAATCTCGTCAAGCCGCTTGGAGGCGTGCAGGAGGGCCGCCCCGCCACCCGCCACGATGCCCTCAGCGAGCGCATTGCGGGAGGCGTTGAGGGCGTCAATGACGCGGTCTTTTGACTCGCTGATCTCAATCGAGGAGCGCCCGCCGACGCGGATGGCCGCGTACTTCTGCGTCAGCTTCGAGATGCGCTCCCGCATCGCCTCGCGCTCCTCCTCGGACAGCAGGCGCTCGAGGCGGCTCTGCAGCAGCCGCACGCGCGCCGCCGTCTCGGCCTCGCCGTTGATGATGGTGCTGTCCATCGTCTGCTCAAAGTGCTTGGCCGACCCCATCAGGCAGCTGACGTCGTCCACGTAGGAGACGGAGGCGACCTTCTCGACGGCGCAGTTGCACGCGGCCGCGAGGTCGCCGAGCGCCTCCTCCCCAATCTCGGGGCACTGCACAACGCCGGACTGCACGACCTTGTGCGCGTGGTTGTGGTAGATGGTCTGCAGCACCGCCTCCGAGAAGGAAGGCCCGACGAGCACGAGGGGGCGGCTGCTGGCCTTCGCCACTTCCAGCAGGCGAATCGCGTCCGCGACGGCCTCGAGCGGCTGGTTTGTGATGAACATCAGGGGGTGCTCCAGGCGGCTAGTGAGCGCCGCGCTGTCCGTCACGAGCGCGCTAGAGAGGAAGCCGTGCTCGGTGCTCCAGCCATCGTAGCGCGTCCACTCCGTTGAGACGGAGGTGCCGTCGAGCACCGTGATGAAGCCGTCGACGCCGACCGACTGCACCGCGCGGGCGATGAGGGTGCCGAGGGGCCGGTCACCGTTCGCGCTGATGACCGCCACGTTTTCCAGAGTCGCGAGATCCTTCACCGGGCGCGTCTGCTCCTTCAGGCTGTCGAGCACGATCGCGACGGCCATGTCGATGCCTCGCTTGAGGTCCATCGGGTTCGCCCCCGTCGCGACGCTCTTGTACCCTTCCGCGAAGATGCACCACGCCAGGATGGTCGCCGTGGTCGTTCCGTCGCCGGCCACGTCGTTCGTCTTCCCGGCTACCTGGCGGATAAGGCGGGCGCCGATGTCCTCGAACTGATCGTGAAAGTCAATCGCGCGCGCGACGGTGACACCGTCCTTCGTAATTTTGGGTCTCGCCGTCCGGCTGCCGGATGATCACGTTGCGGCCCTTGGGGCCGAGGGTCACGCCAACGGCCATGGCGATCCGCTCGATGCCGCTGAGCATCAGCTCGCGCGCATCGCCGCCAAACTCGATGGACTTGCCGCGACTCGACAAGAGGCGAGACGATGGGGCAAGCATGAGTTGTGAAAGAAGAAGAGCGAGGGAAAGTAAAGAGAAAAAAATATGCAGTAAACAAAAGTAAACGGTACACAATAAGATACCCTCACAGAAAACCCAGACAGAAAAAAAAATGTGCAAAAACAGGAAAATGAATCCGCACTCGCAACTAGTCCAAGCGAGAAAAAAAAAAAAAAGTAGAAAGCCGGCAGCTTACACGAAGGTGGAAGGAGGAGGGGTGGGAGGGACGATAATAAGGAGTAATTATCGTATAGAGCGTTGCACTAACAAAATGAGACTAATATTAATATACACACATAAAATGGGAGCGAAAGAAAAAGAGGGAAAGTGAAAGGTGACGAGGAAAATGGGGTAGGATGAAAAAAAAAGGTAAGTAAAGCACACTTGCCTTCACATTTTACACATGAAAGACACACTGAGACGAAGTTGGTGTGAATAGCATTGAAAAAAGCATCTAAATTTACAAAGTGGGTATATATTTTTAGTATACGGGTCTATTCTATAAAACATATATATATTTGTATGTATAAATGTATGTGTAATGGTGTGTTTAAAATCTATTCAGAATGTAGGTGTTGTCGTCGTTGCCATTGTGCTTCTTATTTATTTATTTTTTCATTTATTGTGGCGACTGAGTGTGGAGATGGGCCTTGTTTACCTCATGTTCCGCAAACCAAAGCCGCTCCTTGCCATTTAGGCACCAATCTTTTGTAGAATCGCTCGCTGGCGCGCCAAGTCCACATGGAGTCGGCCGGTCGTGCTGCTGAGCAGGGCGGGGTCGCTGTAGCCGCCGCCGCCGTCGTGACGCGGAAACTCCTTCGCGGCGCGATCCTCGACGAGCTCCTGGCGGTGGCGCTGCTGCGCGGACGAGGCGTCCTCGGCGCGCTTGCGAATGTCTTCGAAGCGGTTCAGCAGCTGCTCCTTCTCCAGCTCGAACATCTGCCGCTCCCGCCGCTGCGCCTCTCGCTCTGTCGCCACCTCTTGGTACAGGCGCACCTGCTCCGCCTTGAGCTCGCTAATCGCCACACGGTCCGCCTCCGTGGACTCGATCTTCTCGTGGTACTGCTCCTCGCGTGCGCGGAGGGACTTGAGCACTTCTGTCTCATCCCGGTTCTGCCGCTCGCGCGCGATGGCCGCCTCGGAGCGCTCCCGCGCGATGGTCGCGCGCTCCGTCTGCAGCTCTGACATGGCCTCCATCTTGCGGGCGAGGAACTCCTCCTGCTGCTGCTCCATCACCTTCCGCTCGTGCGCGACCTCGGCCAGCATCATCTTGCGGTCGCGCTCGGCTTGCTGCCGCAGCGTGTCTAGGTGCGCCTGCGCCTCCTGCAGCCGGCGGCGGTCCTCCTCGGCGTTCTTGACAAAGGTGGAGAGGCCGAGCTCAAACTTGGTGTAAAGCGAGGCCACACGCGCGCGCTCCTTCTCGAGCTCCTGCTTTGTGTTTTTCAGCTCCTCGAGCATGGCGCTGAGCAGCGCCTTCTGGCCATCCAGCTGCTGCTCCCGCGTCTGCAGCGCCTGCACGCGCTCGTCGGTGAGCGTCTTGTTCATCAGCTTGGTCGCGTCCATCTCACCGCGCAGGATCTCGATGAGCTCCTCGAGCTTGCCGGCGCTCGCCGTGTACGTCTCCATCATGTTGAGCTGCCGCGCCTGCTGGGTCATCTGCGACTCGATCGCGGCCTCGTGGCGCTTCTCTGCCGCGCCGATCTCCGCCTTGTGTATCGCCTCCGAGTGCGCGCGGTCCGCCTCGGCCTGCCGACGGACCTCCTCCACCATGGCGAGGTACTGCGCCTTCACCTCGCCGAGCTGCGCCTTGAGGATGGAGCTGTCGCGCTCGCGCTCTTCGCCGTCCGACCGGGCGCGCCGCTCGCGCTCCATCTTCTCCATCTCGTCGCGCAGCTCGCGCTCGTTGCGCACGCGCGTGGCGCGGTCCTCGAGGTCGCGCTTGAGGCGGCCCTCGCGCTCCTCGTCGTCGCGCTGCATGCGCTCCTCAAGGAAGGCGCGAAACCGCTCCTCGCGCTGGTCGACCGAGACCCAGAACTTCGCCTCGCGCTCCTCGCGATCCTTGAGCTCCTTTTGCAGCTTTTCGCTCCGCTCCATTTCCTCGCGGCGGTCCTTGAGCTCGCGCTCCTTGCGGTAGCGCTCGTCCTTGATGAGCCGCTCCTTTTCCGCGGCGACGACGGAGAGGTTCAGCTCGTGGAAGACCTCGCGCACATCCTGGGCGAGCCGCTGGAACAGCGCGTGCGCAGCCTCCTCCTCCTGCGCCCGCTTCAGCGCCAGCGCACGCTCACGCTCGCGACGCCGACGGCGCTGTAGCTCGCCCTGGTGCTGCTGCGACTCTAGCGCGTGCTCTGCCGCGTCGTCGTCCTTCGACTGCGGCGACGGCGACGGCGTCGTCGTCGTCGCTATCGTCTGCGGCTCCGCCGGCTTCGCAGCCATCTGCTGCGCTACAAGTTTGGCGACCTGCTCCGCGACGGACGGCTGGCTCTGCAGGGACGCAATTTGCTGCTCCAGCTCGCGCTGCCGTTTGCTCATTTCCTCCTCCTTCTTCGCCTGCTCCTCCACAAACTTGGCCATCGCCCGCTCGTGCGCCTCCCGTTCAAGGCGCAGCTTCTCCTCCATCTTTCGCGTCAAGTCCTCCTCCTCCTCCTCAATGGCCTTGTGGGCGGCCGCGGGGACGCGGACGGCGCGAGGCGGGGAAGGGGAAGACTCCACAGGGGGAATGTAGTCGTCGCTGTCCAGCACCTCCTCCTCAAAGTCGTCTTCGTAGTTCGGCTCGTCCTCCTCCCCTTCTGTGGTGGTGGTCGTCGCTGTCGTGGCCTTCTTGGAGCCTTTCTCGCTTTTTTTAGCGGAAGAGGCGGATGTGTAGTCGTCGGTGTCTCCACCGCGCTTCTTCTTTTCCTTGTCCTTTTTGCTTTTCTTCTTTTCCTTCTTCGGCTTCTTATTCGTGTTGCTTTCTGAGGAAGTGGAAGGCTTGTTTTTCGCCTCACTTTCACTGACGGTGCCTATGTAGTCGTCATCATCGCCAATGTCGTAAGACAGAGCGAACGCTTTTTTTGGGCCAGCCTTTAAGCTGGGGGCACCGGTCAAGGAAGACATTCAGACCCTACAACAATAATAAAAATGTGCACGGGCCAATAATTATAATTAAGTTAATGTATAATATGTAATTAATTAAATGAGAAAAAAAAAATAGCTATAACAGCAAGATCAGCAAGTAAAATTAAAGAAGGAAAAAAGCGATTTCTTTAAATTGATTTGCACCTTTTTGGCAAAGGTAAAGAAACAGAATATATAAATATATATGTATGTGCACTGTTTGCTAAAATAATAATAATAATAAAAGAGCATTTTAAAAAAAGAAGGCCAAGTTATAGTATCACAACAACAACAGCAACAACAAAAAATAAAAACAATGATGCAATGCCTCTTTTTACACACCTGAAGGAACGCAACAGCAATGTCTCAACAATTGTAAATAGCAAGAACAATCATTAATTCACTAACAATTAATATGAAACAAATAATCAACAAATTTGTTTAATTGTCAATAAAAAATTTAAGAAATTTAAAATGAGTTTATTGGCGGAAGTAATTTCCGCCAAATGGCTTCAGAAAAAAAAAATAATAATAATAATAATAATTAATGCAATGTACAGTTCTATTCGTCACTCCAAAATGACGAGACCCATTTCGAGACAATCTTCTTCACTGTTCTTTTTTCGAGTCCGTGCTCATACCGTAATTCAGTAATTTCCTTCTCTGTGCATCGCTTGATTTTGGACGTAAAGTCGATTCCGTACTTCAAAATCCAGCGCATCGCAATTTTCAAAAAGTCGTTCACGTTGCCCTCGGGAAAGTGGTGCAGCATCGGAATGACATCGGAGAGAGAGTCCTGCACAAACAACACATCCCTCAGGCTGTGAATCATGGCGACGGCGACAAACATGGTGGTGTTGCGCAACTGGTCCCCAAACGAGAGCAGAAAATCCCACACGCGCAGGGAGTCATTAATGTTAAACTCTTGAATAAAGAGCAACATTATCCACCTAAGCGCGTACTGCTCCGAGCACACACCCAGCTTTTCTAAATGGTGAAATAGCTCGGGGTCGAAAAAGCGAAACACATTATCAAAGTGACGGACCGTACTAATTACGCCAGTGGTGTGGTCATCGTCCAGCAAGCGACAGAAATCGTCCCCGAGAAAGGTAAGCAACGTCTGAAAGCAGAAAAATGTCGACGCCTCCACGTTTCGCGTTAGCAATGCCGGCGACTCTTCACAGAAGGCGAAGAGGAGAAGACCAACAAACTCATTCATCCCTTGCACATAGCCCAAACCCTTATTGACGCTTGCTATCATGTATATAACGCGCTTTAAGGCTTTTTGGGTTTCCGTGTAAACGTGGCGGCCGTTGCAGTCTTTTTCCGGGTCGACGTGACTCTCTTTCATCGCATCAACAGGTTCCAGTCCGTTTCCTTCGTTTTCGCCAACAGTGAAGAACGCTAAATCAGGCATAGTGCGCGGTATATCCAAATCAATTATTTTTGCAAGTTCGTCCTGGTTCGTGATGTAGCCACCTTCGTCCACTTCGCAAATAGAGTTTGATATTTTATCGTATTCGCACATTGCCCTTTCTTCGACAGCAGCCCACCTATTTGACTTGAGCGGGTAGAATCCCATAATGAGTTTCCAAAAAGCAGGCCGGTAAACAGTCGGAAGGCCTCTTCTGCACAACTTCGTGATGGTGAGAAAATCTACTGTGGTTTTGCCTATCGCCTCCTCGTGTCCGCCATATCCGCTGTTCATAGAACTCTCACTCGAATTGGTCAAACGTGAAGCAGCGCTACCTTGATTAGACATTAAGCAATATATAAATATATATATGCACCAAAATAAGTAAGGAGAAAAAAGGCACAAAAAAATTCAAACAAATATACAAAAATATATATATATATATACTCGACACACCAATAAAAGTAAAAAAAAAAAAAATAAAAATTAATTATATTCACTGAATGTTATACAATAATCGTAATAATTATAACAATAGTGATAGCTTTAAAAGTACAGACAAATGCAAAGTTGATTGTGAAGTGAATGCACTAAACGCATTCTCTTCTTCAGTAGAGCTAGATTTTTTTGAAGTGGGAAACTAATGC
>AUXK01000285.1:0-10416 GCA_000482165.1 Strigomonas oncopelti | reverse complement strand
TAATATAATAATTACTAGTTACTAACCTACCCTCCTCCTCACTTTTTTTTTTTTTTTTTTTTTCTTACCATCATAAAGTCATATATATTGGGGCCATGAGCGTGGTGTCCTCCTCGTCTTCCTCTTCTCTCATCTTTAGCGTCACGACAATGAATTTGGCCCACGACGATGTCGCCAAATCCATCATGAAGTTCTTGGTGCAGCGGATCGAACCTATTCTGAGGGAAAGAGGATGGAGGATTGGCATTCTGAAGGAATTCTATCCCCGCGGTGCCTCTCTCCTCGGTCTGAACTACGAGAAAGGAAAGGAGGTGTGCGTGCGGTTGCGCGTCCCTGGCGACAAGGCCCACTTCTTGCCCTTTCACGAAGTGCTGTGCACCACACTGCACGAGGTGGCCCACTGCGAGTTCTCGAAGCACGACAGAAATTTTTGGAACCTCTACTACCAACTCCTGAAGGACTGCGAGAAAATGGAGCTCGGGCTTATTGAGCGGGGGGTGCCCTTGTATCCCCCGCACGTGGGCGAGCGGAGCCCACCGGAGGTGCCGCGGGCGACCCGCGCGCGTGCCGAGAAGCGGCCCCGTGCTGCCGAAACGGTAACCAGCACCGCTGTGGAAGGCGAGGGCCATCGACTGGGTGGGCAGCCCGTGCCGGCTTCGAAAGTGGGCGCCGGCGCTGCCACAGAAGAGCAGCAGCGCCGCCGCTTGTTGGCCGAGGCGGCACTGCGACGCATGCAGAGACAAACGCCGCTGGGCCAGCAGCGGGTGCCGCCGAAAAGTGGTGATGCGGAGAGGGAGTTTGAGGCGCGAGCGGGGGGGACGGAAGTGCTGCCCGATGAGGTGCCGCTCTCTTTGACGCCGAAGAAACAGTCTAACTGGGTCTGCCAACGATGCACCTACGAAAACTCAGCTGCCGATGAGGAGTGCGCCATGTGCTCCGACGACGTGGGCGGTGGAGAGGTGGAGACGGCATGCCCAAGCTCTGCCACCACGACGGCGGTGCCAGCGCTGCCGTGGAGCTGTGCGGCGTGTACGTTTGTGAACGTACCAAGCGCCGGGGAGTGTGCTATATGCCAGACAACAAGGGACGGCTACTTCAGCAGCAAGTCTTCAACAAGCACGTCCGTTGTTGTCGTAGACGACGATGAGTGAGAGATTTTTAACTCTGTATACTAGCGATACGACAATACCCGTTTTTCTTGTCTTTTTTTTTTTTTCTTGCTATACCTTTTTTCTTTCTCTCTGTTATTATTATTGTTATAACTATTCGAACGATGCATTTCTGAAATGCAAAATATTTGTTGCGGTGCAAATTGCCCCTTTTTTTTCTCGCTGTGTAAATGTATCTTTGTTTTGTGCTCGCCATTCTGCTTTTATCTACTCCCTTAAACAAAGCCTTTTGATTGTGTTTTTCGAAAACACTCGCGTACGTTCATTTATAGAACACGTAATTTTTTTTTTTTTTTAGTTCTCTCATATTATTAGTGGCATTGCTTTACCTGTATAAGTATATATATACATACACTTATATACAATGGAGCTGACTGACTTGGACCAGACGCTGCGTAAGGACAACTCGTCCCCCGCAATGTACACCCAAATGGAAGCTCACGTGCAGCAAGACACCAGCTCCGTTGTTTTATTTAATAGTAACCAAAAGACGATCCCGACACCCGTGCGACCGGCCAAGTCGGAGAAGCTGCACTTGCACTACAAAACTGAAGCGCCGACACAGCTCTACGCGACTGAGACGCACAGGCCGTCGCGCAACGTGTCGTTTGACAAGCGGCGCGCCTCTCTCTTTGTGGTGCGCGACGCCTCTCTGCACACGACCATGGTCGTCGCCAACCTGTTCCCCGACAAGAAGCCGCTGCTGCGCCCATCGAATGAGCACTCGGTGCCCGAGCAGGGGATCTTCGAGCAAACCTCCTTTGTAATGCACAAGTGCGTCCCGCGCGCCGGCGAAGTTGCGTACTGCGTCCAGCTGCACATCTACGACCTTTCCAAAGGGCTTGTCAACAAGTATAGCAAGGATACTGTCGGTGTGGAGGTACCGGGCATCTACCACTCCGCCATCGTCTGCTACGGGTGCGAGTTTTATTTTGAGGGCGGCATTGCCATGGCGGCGGCGGGCTGCACCCGCTTCGGTCGAAAGTACAAAACCATCACCTTGGGCACGACGAGCAAGTCTTTTCCGCAATTTGTGGCGTGGGTGATGCAGCGGGAGAAGACGGATATGCAGCTCCAGGACTATCACCCCGTGCGCCACAACTGCCACCACTTCACAAACGCGGCGGCCGAGTTTTTGCTCAACGTCGAGGACGCCGTCCCCTCCTACCTCTTTACAACGACCAATGACATGATCAAGACGGAGGTGGGCGCGGCGGTCCAGGAGGCGCTGCTTCTGACCACGTGTGGCATCCAGTACACCGTCGCCCGGCTCTCGAAGCTGCGGGTCGTGGAGCGGCAGCGCTCGGTGGACATGCTGATCAACTCGGCCACCGCGTGTGGCATTTTTGTGCGCCCTCCCACGGTGGCCGTGCTCTTTCGCGTCCACTCCAAGTCGAGGTGTATGCAGACGCTCCTCTCCGTTCGGCCCCACGTGAGGCAGCTTATCGCGCAGGAGATCGTGAAGGAGAAGAGCACCGCCGTGCTGGACAAGTGCGCCGACCAGCTGATGCGGGGCTACGACACCATCGACGCCGACCACTGCACCGGCTATGTGGAGCTCATCAGCCAGGCGCTGCTCAACACGCAGCTGCCGCTGTGGTTCCCTATTCTCAACAGCTTGCGCGTCGCGGTGCTGCACACGGAAATCGCCACCTCGGTCGTCTTCCACGCCGAGCTGCTGCCGCTGCTTCTGATTGGCGCGCGCGGTTTTTTCCAAATGCTGCCCGCCGGCCGCCTGAGCCTGCTCCGCGTGGTGTGCAACCTCGGCTCGTGCGTGCACGGCGCCGTGGCACTCAACGATGCCCGATACTTCATGACGTGGGTGTCGCTGGCTGGGCAGGGCCTGATGGACGTCGAGAACGAGGTGACGACGTACACGGCGGCGTGTCTCGCCGTGAACCTGGCGACCATCTGCGTCCTTGTCAGCGGCTCGTCGCTGCAGCGCCAAATGTCGATGAGCCCCACCCACCACCCGCTCAGCCGCCTCGCCACAATTCTGCTGTACAATCTCAAGTATCGCAACGAGAAACAAATGGGGGAGTCAACTTTTAACATGATTCTGCTTGCCCTGTTCCGCATCATGTGTGCCAACAATGTGGCCCTGGAATTTGTGTGCTCGCACTCCTTTTCCATTGAGTACAAGCGGCTGCTGCAGCGCGCCATGACGAATGAGAGCAAGGCGCTCTTGGTATTAATGAAGACACTGGAAGATTTGTATTTGTATGCGTAACAAACGTATTTTTTTCTTTTTCTTTTTTTTGGAGAACAAAGGGTTGCTTGTAATTTACTCGGCGCTTTTTTATTACCATTTCTATTGTCACTATCAGTATTATTATTTTTATTATTCTTTCTATCATTTCCATCATTTCTAAGTTTTTTTTTTTGTTGTTGTTGTCTTTGTTGGGACTGTTGCTAACTCGCATATATATTTTATCAATTGACTTTATTTCGATTTATTCTCTCGTGTATATTATTTATTATTCGCGTTTCTTTTTTCTATTGTAACTTTGATTGCGTGGCTTCAGCGTTTACAACATATATATATATATATAATTATATTTATTATACGCTTATATATGACAAGTATCTGCATTGTGTTCTTTTTTTTTTTTTTGCCTCCTACCTTTGCTCACCTTTTTTTCATTGTAATATGCTCGACTATTCTTGTTTGACTTAAAAAAAAAAAAATTATTAATATTTTGTGTATTTCTGTGCCGTATAAATGTGTTCCACGCCGTGCTGTAAAGTGCGTGATTTCTTTTTTTGTAAAGCCAGTTTTTCGTGCTAACTATTTCTCATGCTTTTACCACTCTCTCACTATTTTTCTATTTTTTTTTTTTTTTCTTCTAAAAAGCTAGCTATACTATATCATTGCCATTATTGAGCTACTTTGTTGTTTGTTTGTTCGCTTAAACTCTGGTTCTCGTTATCACAGTCGCTGCCTTCCAAAACTAACTTTTTTTTCTCTTTTTATCCTTCTCTTTCGGTGCTTACAGAAAAGGAGAGAACAATATATATAAAAAAAAGGTAACATTTAGACTTGCAGGTATGTTGAAGGCAGCCGTTTCGCCTAGTTTGCCTGCATCCGCAGTCACGCACACGCTCTCGGGCCACTTTTCTGACGACGGTAAGAGTGCAACGAACGAGGTGGTTGTCATTGCTCAAAACGTCTTAACGCTCTACCGCGAAGAAAACGAAGGGGCTTCTCCTTCATCATTAAAGCCAACGACGGAAACAGCTCACGGCAACGTGTTGGTGCACACTGCGGAGGTCAGCCTTTACGCTCCGCCCTTGAGCGCGGTTATCTGCCGCCCGGCGGAGGCCCCTGTGGACATTCTGGCGCTCCTCTTCGATGACTTTCACATCTCTTTTCTTCAGTTCAATTGCATGTCGCTGCAGTTTGACACGGTCGGCCTGGTGCAGCTGGACGACCGGCCCTGTGCGCTCGAAAAGTGCCCGCTGAACCCGATTATGCGTGTGGACCCGAGCGGCGTTTTCATTGCTGTGCTCGCAAAGCGCACCGAGCTCTTTTTCTTTCCTGTCCTGCACTTTCTGTCGAAGGACGCCTTTTACACCTCAAACGAGAAGGTAGAATCGCAGGCGGCCTTGGAAAAGCAGCCGGCGGCTGCGGCGGCGAAGGTCAGCGCGGCGGCGCCGGCCGCCCCGAAAGCAAAGGTGAACCTCGACGCCTGGGGTGACGACGACGACGAAGAGGTCGAGGTGGAGGAGGCGCTTCTTGGTGCCAAGGACAGCAGGGCCATCGAGGACGCCCTGACGGCAAGCGCGCCGCCGCCGCCACCGTCGGTGGCAACCACAAAACTGCCTCTCGACGAGAGGCGCGACTATACAGGGGCGCCAGAGTATGTGATCCAGACTGGTGTTATCACGCACGTTCACCTGACCAGCGTCAAGGACACGCTCCGCAACGTCCGTGACTTTCAGTTTGTCGACTCGACCAGCGAGCCGCTCATCGCCTTCTTGTACGAAAAGTACCCGACGTGGGCGGGCCGCGTCAAAATTGTGGAGTGGCGCACCAAGACGGTGGAGTCCAACATGCTCACCTGCTCCGTGCTGTGGACCAAGGTGACGCTCCCGAAGACGGCCGAGCCGAAGTTGCTGGTGATCGGCGACGTCGACCACCTGTCGTACGCGATGACGCACATCGTAGCGGTGCCGGCGATCCAAGAGGTGCCCTCCGCCGTGCTCTGCTTTTCCATGAACACCGTCGTGCATGTGAGCACCAAGAACAGCTACGGCGCGTATGTCAATTTGAATGGCAAGGAAGAGACCGACAACATCCGCTCCACCTCCATCCTTTACCAGCCGGTGACCTGGGCTGACCACGCACAGGAACGGTCGCTCGAGGCGGTCAGGACGAATTTAAACCTCGCCAACTGCACGGCACTGCCCTTCTCCCCGGGTGGTGCGGCCGCCAAGCCTCATGACAGCCTGAACTACCTCCTGTTCACCGAAGAAGAGGGCACTGTGGTGCACCTCAAGATTAAAACCCAGGGCTACTCCGTCGTCGGCGCCGACTTGCGCATTGTCATGACGGGCTGCTTCTCCAACTCGTTCGCGCCGCTACGGGACGACCGCTTTTTTCTCGGCTCCGCCACGGGCGACTCCCGAGTCGTCGCGCTGCAGCTGACGGCGACGCCGCCGCTCAAGGAGGTGCAAACAATCGTCGGTCTCGGCACCATTCGCGACGTTGAGCTTGTAGACAGCAGCGGGGCGGGGCGGCAAGGCGCCCCCGCCGACGTGGACCCCAACGTGGAGCGCTCCCCCTTCGCGGATCTCTTCCACAACGTGTCGATAGACCCCTTGCCGCAGCTGACCAGCGCGCAGGTGCACGAGCAGCAAACGAACCTCAGCCTCGCCGTCTGCACAGGCAAGTACAGCTCGGGCGCCCTCTGCGTCATTCGCCGTTCTATTCGCGACAACGTTGTCCTTCGCAAAGACGTGAACGCGGTGTCTTCCTTTTTCCTCGACCGCGCCCTCGCCAAGCGAGGCCGCGACGACGATCGCGGCAGCAGCTCCCAGAGTGTCCACTTGCTGCTCACCGGTATGGATTTCACCCTGCTCTTCACCGTCAAGAGCGACTTCGTGCAGCAGGTGCGCGGAGTCGCCGTTAATGTGACGGAGCGGACCGTCTACGCGGCGCAGCTGTCCTCCTCCTTCTCCATCGTACAGGTGACCGAGCGGGAGGTCCGCGTCGTCTCGGCAGATGGCAAGCGCAAGCTGGGGGCGATAGAGCTGGGCTCAGAGCGGCAGGTGAAAAGCGCGCTCTTGTTGCCGAACGACCGCCTCCTGGTGCTCTTCCAGGACGGCACGCTGGCGTACCTGGACAACGTGGAGGAGAAGAACGATGCGCCGGTGGAGGTGATGCACGAGGTGAGCGCCTTTGCGCACTGGGCCGCGCGGGACGTTCTTGTGGTGCTGCGCGGCATGGATCTGATATTCCTCAAGCCAGACCTTACCGAAGACGGCACGCCGTTTTTCAACTTTGCGGTTACCCCGGCGGTTGCCGTGGAGGGGGAAATTACTCCACTCGCCAAGCTCCCCGACCGCATCGCCGAGGAGGCGCTGCCGACGGTGAGCAGCCTCGTGGTCTACGACCAGCACGTGGGCGATGTCAACGGGGTGGAGTGCACGCTCGTCGTACTCACCTCCTGTGGGGAGCTGCTCACGTACCGTCTGTTCCGCGCGCGCGAGAGGTGTCCGCGGCGCCTTGTCAAGGACGTGTACTACATGGTGGATGTGAAGCCGGAGGAGGACGTGGTCG
This sequence comes from Strigomonas oncopelti, assembly GCA_000482165.1. Classification (NCBI taxonomy): domain Eukaryota; phylum Euglenozoa; class Kinetoplastea; order Trypanosomatida; family Trypanosomatidae; genus Strigomonas; species Strigomonas oncopelti. The sequence goes on along the minus strand of AUXK01000285.1, from coordinate 3,465 downwards.
AGTCGATTGAGGTCAAGAAGCAGCGGCTCGAGGAGGAAAAGCTCCACCTGGAAAACGACACGCAGCGCGTGCGCGACTCGAGTGTCCGACTTGTACCGTTCAACGACCCCACGTGGCAGCACCAGGGCGTCTACGTGTGCGGCCAGCAGCCGGTCTTCCTCGTCTTCTCCACGGCGCAGAACCGTCTCGTGCTGTCGCCCCACCAGATCAGCGGCCCCGTCCGCGGCTTCTCCCCCTTTCAGTCCCGCCATGTGGTGAGCGGCTATGTGTGCTGCTGCGAGGGCTTTGTCAACATCTCGACGTGCATCCCCTTTGGCGAGCCGCTGTCCAACGGCTGGTGGATGAGGCGCGTGTTTCTCGGCGCCACGCCGCACAAACTCGCCTACACCCCTTCCGCCCAGAGCGTGTATGTTGCCACGTCGACGCCGCAGCCCTACGCGCCCAAGCGTGCGTCCTTCGACGTGCAGTACTCGGTGCAGGTCGGCGAAGACGGCGCGCGCTCCTTTGCGCGGGAGGAGCCCCGCGCGCCGCCGGTGATCGCCGCCAGCAGTGGCCACCGCGTCCCGACGAACGAGCGCTACTCGGTCCAGCTCTTCAGCTGCAAGACGGGGACCTGCATGGACCGGGTGGAGCTGGAGGAGAACGAGCAGGTGATGGGGATGCAGTGCGTCAGCCTGCCGCGCGACACGTCGATGGACGCGGTGCCGCTCTCCCCGTACGCGCCCATCTGCGTCATCGCCACGGCGTTCCCCCTCGGCGAGGACGTCACCACGCGCGGCCGCATCATCTTGTGCGCGACGAAGCGGGCGGCCGGCGAGCATCAGCTGCGCGTCATCCACACGGAGCCGATGAAGGGCCCGGTGACGGCCATCACGTCGATCAACCACCACATCGCCGCCGCGGTGGGCGGCACGGTGCGCGTGTTCAAGTACGACAGCACGGCGAACAAGATGGAGACAATGGCCATTTTGTACGCGGGCGCCTACGTGACCCACCTGTCCGCCTTCAAGGACTACCTCATTATTGGCGACATGTACCAGAGCACCATGCTGTGCCGCTTCAGCGCGCAGAACCACACGCTCTTACCGCTCGGAAAAGACATCAATCAAATCTCTGTCGTGTTTAACGACGCGTTTTATAGAGGCGACACGTTTGGCATCGTTTCCACCGACGACGACCGTAACGTCACCCTTTTCGGCTACGAGCCTCGGGTACAGCAGCAGCAGCAGGGCCAGAGCACGGAGGGCGGCAAGGACAACGCCAAGATTCTGGAGTCCCTCATGACGGTGGACGGGGAGTACCGCATGCCGAGTGGCTGCGTGGTGAAGACGCTCCGCTTCCGCGTCCCGCACACGGACGCGTGCGTCGCTGTCTACGTCACCAACTACGGCGAGGTTGGCTACTTGACCAGCATTGGAGACCAAATTAACCAGCGCGCGCAGTGGGTCACGCGCCGCCTGCAGACCGAAATACCCCACCCGGCCGGGCTGCCGCCCCGCATGTTCCTTAGCTTCAACCAGGAGGACCCGAAGCACGCGCTGCGGGCGCGGGAGCGGCTCGTGCACGCCCCGCTTATAGAGGCGCTCTGCCGTCTCGACATGCGCACACGCAAAGGCATCGTGTGCGCTCTGACGCAGATAGAGAAGGTGTTGAGCGTTGGCGCGACCATTGCCAGTCAAACGTCGTTCATCTAAAACTGTCAAACGGATGAAGAGCAAAAGAAGAAATATATTGTTGGTTGTAAAACTGAAAAAGAGGAACTTACTTGGATTAGCCTCTCTCACTCATAATTAAGCATGCGCATTTATATAGTATGTGAGCAAGCTAAACGTGTTTAATATTAATTTTTTTTTTTTTTAATTACAATAATAAAATGTGTTTTTACTTGATTCACACCAGTCATCTAAATTTGTGTTTGGGCCATCAACGCATTCGTTTGGTTTATGAATGGTTTTGTCGCTTGTTGTTTAACTTGCTGCTTTCTCTATCTCTCTCTCTCTCTTTTTCTATATTTTTCTCACTTTTACTTGTCGTTGACTCACGTTTAAATATATGTATATTGTTGGTAGCCATGCTGAAAAAACCCGCTTGTCGTTTTGTTTCTTTCCGACCGCACATCCACACCGCGTCCTGTGTTATCTGCAAGGCCGCCGCAACGGATTCGCGCAAAAATGAGTCGCTTCCCACCGAGCACGTTTATGCGAACGAAACCATTCCCACCGCAACGCAAAACGTGGACAGCAATGTGAATCACGCACGCTCGGCACTCGTGTGCAAGGATGACACGTTTGGGCGCACTATTGTAGAGAAGCGGGAGGGTGGACTGAGGCAATGGCTGCAGCTGGTGTCTGCGCAGCAGAGCACCAGTGCCCAGCCCAGCACTGCGGACGCGAAACTGCTATACGAAGCGTACCTAGAAAATCCAGGGGGTGCCACGAGAGAGATAGTGGACGGCGCCGCGCGCTACTTGGACACTTTTTGCAAGCGCATAGACAAAGATGATGTGCCGACGGAAGAAACCGTGCTTACTTTTCCTGCACAGTTTTCGATACCACTTGGAAACGTCATGAAGTCCGACCACAACAGTCCTTCACCAGCAGATCGAAATGACTTTCTATCCTGCTTAAGCCAAGGACACATGGAACCCAAGGAACTTGAGCATCAGGCGAAATTTCAGGAGGCCCTTCTCGCCTTTCAGCATATTCTGGTAAACGACACTAAGCTGGCCTTTTTCCTCTGCTGTGGAACGGCGCTCGGTGCGCGCCGAGAGGGGCACTTCATTGCGCATGACGATGACATCGACGTCGGCATCTTGTACAAGAGCACCGCTTTACACGGTACGTCGGACGGGGAGGGCGCATTTCGGGATTCTTTTTCGCCCGACTGCGTCGCCAACGCGTCTCGGTGTGTCTCTCAGTTACTGGCCGACCTGACCTCCGGTGGCGTGTTCGTCGTGTTTGACGTGTGCGGCACAGTGGACAAGGGACTCGAAGTACGGCTTCTGCACGCAGCAACGGGGGTGCGCGTGGATGTCAACTGGTACTATCCCCCGCTTGCCGACGCGGAGGACGCGGCGCGGGTTCAGGCAAAAGGAAAGTTCCTGTGGTCCGCCACGTACTATGAACAAGCGGGGCAGCGGCGTCACGGCATGTATCGCTACCTGCACACGAGTTTGCCAGACGACGAGGAATCAATGGAAAGGCTTTCATTTTGCAGCCGCAGCAAGGAAAACGTTGCGCTTTACTTTTCGACTCCGACGGAAGACTATCTGGTGGAGTGTTTCGGCGCAAATTGGCGAACGCCTAAAGCCTACACATACGCAGAGGGCTTGGAAGGCGAGTTTACAAACATCATACAAGAATGAATTAGTCTCGCTTCTGTCTACGTGTGTGTGTGCGTGTGTATGTCTGTGTGTGTAGGTGTGCACTTGTATACTACGACGTTTTTAAACACCGCTATAAATAG